>JBBMOE010000018.1:11261857-11344069 GCA_037975065.1 Chaetodon trifasciatus | reverse complement strand
GGGTTTGGGGGGGGGGCAAAGTGACAGCCCATTTGGTAGAAGTCTGTTTTTTTAGGTTTGGATGTGGGTTTTTTTTTTTACATGTGTTGTATTTATTTCCATTTTGAAACTGTGCACTGAGTCTTACTGATTACAGTCAGACCAACAGAATAAATGTCTAAAAGCAGCAGAGTTCTCCGGGTGGATCGGACCATTTTAGAGACAGTTGCTGGAGGCCCTGTGTGGTTGATTGATTGCTTTTTGTGATTTTATTATTGCATTTGTATTTATTGTTTCTGTGAGCTTAACCAAGGTGAATGTATTACATGTGTACAATGAATCATGCATCGCAGACCCACTCAATCATGAAAGATTGAAAGTCATTTTTAACAACAAAATCATGTTTTTTTTCATAGTGATCCTACAAAAGCTATTAAAATACCAATTTTGTTCCATGAAGTAAATTTAAATTCCAATCTATTTTTTCCTCGAAACATAAAATTACTGAATCCTTGTGCACTTTATTTGTCTGAGGTCATCAGCTAATTTTAGAATGAAATACTCGAAATAAGGTGTTGTCGTCAAGTGTGATTGCAACTGTTTTTTTTTGTTGTATAGATGGCAACATTGTTGTTGCATTGAACGTTACTTGACTACTATTAACTTTTGCCAAATGTTGTCTGAAGAAAATGGCTTTTACTGTGTGCCATTACTGTGATTACTGTGCCATTATGAGCTTTAACTGCAGCCAGGAAATGTTTCCTCATGGCGTGATGAATAATTGGGTATTTGAATTACATCCAGTGGCCTTGACTGTACACAATTCTCAAAAAGGCTGGTTATCCAAGTTTTATTTGCTACATGGCTGCTTATTTCTTAGAGTTTTGTATCTTGACAACACCAAGGCTGTAAAAAGTTCTTTGCATCATCAGTATATGTGAAGCCATATGAAGTGAACCAGATAAAAGGCAGCAATCATTCCATGAATATTCCCCTTCTTGCTTCACACAGTTGTACAGACAACCATAAGCTGAATGCATGTACATATTGTTTTATACAAATGAAGTATTGTTTTTGTAATGATATCCATATTCTAGTTTCAGTGCCATGAAAAATGATCTGAAGATGTCTGGAGAAATAAAGCACCTTTCCATAACCATGGTTTCTCTCTGTGCGGTCATACAGACACGAGTTAGCCTAAACTTCATATTCAAGGACAAAAATGACTAGTTTTGGTTCTGTGTGTGTCTTTTGTGACTCCTGCTGCTATAATAAACAATGCCTCACTGTGCCAGACGAGAATTTCTTTTTATATGATGGTTTATTCTGCCCATTACTTTATAATTTCCCTGTTGTCACTGAATGGATTGGCTCCTACCAGAAGAGCAAACTGCCAAGTAATGAATTTATCTGGACTGTTAAACTTATAGTATGCACACCAGAAACCAAGGTAATACATTTCTTTGTTTTCACTTGTGGTAATCTATATCCAAGCTGTAAGGTTACTCTGCATGATACTTTTTAATTGTCTCTAATAAATAATATTCTACTACAAGTCAACAATTAGGGAGATATTTTTTGTGAGAGTTTTAAGGCTAGATGTTAAACACTGGGATTGTAATCACAGGATGTTGTGCTAATTAAAAATATTTAGGAAAAAAAAATGAAACTTGAGTTGAAATATTTAAAATGACATCTGTTAGAATAAAAAAAATATCAAAGTATGCTTCATAGGAAAGACATTTGTTCAGACTTGTCATTTTTAATAAATGCACAATATTTAAAAGCATCGATCACGTTAAAAGACATATCATGTAGAATAGTAAAGGTAGGTGACATATATTCTTTATTAATGAGAGAAAATATGACAAGCCTTAACTCTCTTAAGAGTCAATGGGAGGGGGATCTGGGTATGGAAATTTCTGAATCCATTTGGTCAAAGATGATTGGTGGAATATACTCATCTTCCATATGTATGAAACATACTGTTATGCAGTTCAAAATCTTTCACCGACTGCATTGGACCAAAGTTAAACTGTCTCAATTCACACCCAATATAGATCCTCTTTGTGAACGTTATAAACAAGGCCAGGCAACTCTAATCCACATGTTTTGGGAATGTTCCAAATTATTTACTTTTTGGCAATTAATATTTAACACGCTTTCCAAAATCACTGATAAACCCTTGGAACCATCGGCCTCCCTTGCTTTATTTGGTGTGGTAACACAAAATCTTATGTTAAATCACAATACCATCAGTCTTTTGTCTTTTACCACGCTGGTGGCCAGATGACATATTTTGGTCAGATGGAAAGATAGTAACCCTCCAACATTTGCACAATGGATTAGAGATATGTTACACTTTATTAACCTGGAAAAGATTAGATATTCTGTTAGGGGGTCAGTTGACAAGTTTGCATCGGAGGGGCAACCTTTCCTTACACATGTTGATGCTTTAGGCTCTGATAATTTTATGGATGAGTAAAACCTTTGTTATATATGTATGTAATTAGGAGTCCTGCAAACGGTTATGATATGCCTTATTGTTGTGTTTTAATGTCCACATTTCTTTGCCTTCCTCCTGTGCTTGTATTTTTTTTTTTACATGTCAGTGCCCTTGATAATTCTATTATTGTTATGATTATTGTTGTTTTTGTAATTTCTTGTTATTTTATTTTGTTATTTATTTTTTACGTATTGAATAGTGACTTATTTATTATCCTTGTATAATTAAGTTATATACCCTCTGAATGTTACAGTGGGTGGGGGGAGGGGGGATATCTACTTGTTAAAATGTGTTAAACAGTGAATTGTCTAAGCTGTATTACAAAAAGTAGAAATAAACCTTGTTCAAAAACATCGATCACGGTAGCAAAATGTGTCCCTGTCCTTGAATTTCTATCATGTTAATAATGGAATTGATTGTTGACCTTACCTTTAATAAATACACCAGGGTTTGTATTTTAAGGTACTGAAATGTCACACCTCTGGTAATGGAAGGGCGGACGTTTGCACCAGCAGCTACATGTGACTGGACATACTACTCTATTTATAACATCTGAGTGCCAGGCCCCTTGTACAAGGCCTGACTTGTACAAGGACAGACGGACATCAGAGCTGAAATGTCCCTGCAGGGAGAAAGTACTGACACCTTCAACCTGGATGCTTCGTCCCTCTGCTGCAGGTAGGCTCCCATCGACCCCAGAAACACATTAACAAGAATGTGCTGTAGCTTTGTTGGTCGTGTTAATAAGGTCATTGCACAAGACCTTTAATGACTTTGATGCAGGAAAGTTAACGGAGTTTGATAATGATGTCCATTATGTTGAGGATCAAAGAATCATCGTATTTTACCCTGTGGTCTCATCAATACTGCAAAAAATGTGCTGATTAAATAGAAAATGTAAGATTTGAGCTGGCGCAATTTTAAGTAAGATGATATTTTGATGTTTATATCATATTGCATCAGTGTATTTGTTTTTGCCCCCACTGAGGTTGTTTGTTAAGCTGATACTGTGCGTTGTACTGATATTAGCCAGCTGAATCTTTCATATCAGGTCATGTGACTGGGAGCAGGGCCACAGAGTATTTTGGGGTCTGTTATGGAGCGTGTGACCGCTGTGCTCTGGTGTTGCTTTGCTGCTCTCTGACGTCTTAATCTCTCAAGCTTTGAACTAATACAGGAGCTTCTTTTCTTTCTGCACAACAGTCTCCTAATGACAGCTGATTACAAGGAGGGACGCAACGATACGATGATGATATCGGATATCAGTCCGATACAGACTCAGATAGCTGGATCGGGTATCGTGACAATAGGGCCGATTTATTCATTGTACACTACGTTTACGTCAATGTGCCTATTTGCGCTAAGCATTTCCAAAGAATTGAGATTCCTGTTTGTTTGAATACTTTGTTTTCACAGTTACTTTTTTCAACTTCTTGTGTGAATTGTGATTTATCAAGTTTGTTTGCAATAGTTTGTGACTTAATTGTGATTTAACATTTACATTTTGTTCTCATTTGATGCAGTTGTGTTGTTTTATACTGGAACTTTAATTCTTGCCCAATTTGTTTGTTGCTGCGTTCAAAAAGTTCCTGCTAACTTTGACATTTTTTTTCTTTTTGTATGGAGTTGTTGGTGCACAATTATTTATTATTTTAATATTCAATAATTCAGTGCATTTACATGTGTATTTATTTGTTACATTTTGTTTTCCAAGAGGAAATTAATGTTTAAGTCAAGCCTAATGTTCCTGAGCACATTAAAGAATGATCCCAGTCTATCGTGAGGCATTATTGGCATTCGGTATGGTTGATATCCAAATTCAGGCATCAGAATCAGATTGGAACTGAAAAAAAGTGGATCCCTAATTACAATCAATGTTAAGCAAAGCAAATGCATGCTCTATATTTAACTTTAATGTGCTGCTGTAGCTTAAACTATAACCCAGTGAAGATACCAAGGATCTACTGCTACATGCTGCATAAGGCCGATTTCATTATTTTTCAAACCAAACTAAATCTGCAACCTTCCAACTCTAATTTTTGTTTGTCTTTTTTCAGACTGAAGAGCATGTGAGGTATCAAAATGGATGATTTAGATCACAGCATGCACATTTCAGAATATGACTGGACGAGCTTCTGTGAGGACAGTGAGCAGTGTGATCTGCTGCAGCCGTCTCTCGCCTGCCCTGATAACTGGAACCTCAGCGATTCAGAGGATTCAAGAAACTCAAGTTCAGCCTTCAGCAGAGGCCAAAGGGAGCTGCAGCCGAGTGACACTGCAGGATGCTGCATGGAAGAAGTGCTGATTAATCAGAGTGGTTCAGGAAAAGAACAAGATGATCTTACACCAAAAGCTGAAGAAGACAGTGAAAGACGAGTGAAGTCTGAGATATGCCTTGACTATCATGGAGGAAATAGCATCAATACAGGGGAGCTTCACGTGAGGACTGCAGAGCATATCACAGAGGAGACGAATGACGACATCACAGCCACACCAGAAACTGAACAACTGGTTGTCCAGTCTTCAGAGGGAGAATCAACGGAGCTGAAAACAGAAACTGAGAGTGACACGTCATCCGTACATGAACCTGACCCACTTTCTTGCACAGGACTAAATGTGAATGAGCCACACGCTGCAGACAGAGCTGTGAGTGAGGATGTGAGCAGTGTCACTTTAAGAGCAGAGAAAGAGCGCTGGTTCGTGACAGTGAATGACAGTCCTGCACGGCAGAGGGTGCATGCCATGTCTGTGAAAAAAAAACGAAGGCAAAAAAAACCTCGTAAGAACAATCACGTGTGCAGAACCCCAGGGCACGAGAAATCAGGTGAAAATGGCTTGGAGTTAAAAATAACCAGGGACAATAATGAATCTGAGGGAGGGGGGGACCCAGAGTATGTCACACAATCAAACCAGAGCTCAGGAGGGTATCAAAGTGCTGAAGACGATCCTGAGAGCCTTCAGATGGGAGTCATCTCAGAGTCATCGCAGATGTCTTTAATGTCCGGTGAAATGGACATTATTCATCCAATGACATCCAACAAACATGACCCAAGCAGCTCAGCATCCACATCGTCTGACATATTTACACCCCAAGACCCTTCACAGTTGGACAGCATGGACTCTGATGAGCTTGGAGACGCTGGAGACGAATTCCTCTCCACTCACAGTTATGAGTCTGAAAGTTACCTGTCAGCTCCTGAATCAGCGGAGGAACCTCAGCATCTTCTCACTGAAAACCAACAGTTGCAGAGCTCACCATCTCTGACGAAAAACATCTGTCTCTTCAATCTGAGTGGGAGTACAGATGTCGATGACACGCAGTGCACAGAGATGCATTCTTGTCATAGCACTCCATCTTGCAGTGTAACAGCTCCTAACTGTGATGGCTATGAAAGCACAAATTTTGAGCCAAACCAGATGTTTCCATCTGCTGCCCAGAGTGCAAACAAAATGCCAGATGACAACTCCGCATGCGATAACGACACGCACAGCACGCTGCTCCACATGCCCTCGGACACACCTGGACTCCAAACAAATGAAATCCGACTTTCAGCATCTGGTTGCTCTTCAGGAGATCAGCTCAGTCTTCCCCCTGTTCCTGATGTGACTCTAACACCTTGCTCTGTTGCCAGCAGCCCTGAAATGTACGCCAAAGCTGCAGGCCACACTCAACCTGTGTTTGCCATTTCTGCTTTTTGGGATGAAATGGAAAAATTGACCATAAATGACATTTTGCAGCTCAGGATGGGTAGAAGCACACCTCCCAGAGACACACAAGACACAGTGACACCAAATGTATATGATTTCCCAGCAAATCACAGCTCTGTGGTTGATACTGTGGAGTGTAATTTGTCTGATTGTGGTCTAATGGACACGTCTGACACCGCAGACTCAGACTATTTCACACAGCCTGATGAATCCAAACCAGATCGCTCAAGCTGTGAGTTTTCCACCTCCGATTTTGAGGAGGAGTACTGGCAGTTTCTTGGTGCCAGTCGGAACCCCAGTCCTGACCCTCAAAGCAAAAACCAACAAAAGACAAGTGACTCTCCTTTCATTACGCATGAGGAAGAGGAGTCCACAAGCTCTGAAGGAAAGGCGACACCTGTACCCACAGAGGACTTTGCCGGGCAAAGTCCGGAGGATCAGGACCCAGATGCTTTCACTTCAAGCGAACTTGGGTGTCCAAGACGGATAACAAAAAGCAAAAGTGTGCGCAACGTACAAGCTCTCAACATGGAGGACATACCTTTGCGGTTGTTGTCTGGTAATGATGGAAGCAGTCTGTGTCTCAGCAGCTGTCCATCTCTGGAGGACAGTGGCAGCCTGGGAACACTTGTCCCTGCACCATTACTGTCCAACATAGACGTCCTGCATGAACATACTCAAATATCCTTTCCTCAAGTGTTTCAATACTTTTTCACAGAAGATAAAGCAAAGAGTGACTCCAGGTATGTCACCATCTATGATCCGCAGGACATCTCAGTGGCTCCTCTGTTGGACTACACTCTTTGTACATTCAGCGGTGAAACATCATTCTCTTCCCTCCACGATTCCCAGCACAGCAAGGAGAAACCCATCCCTATCTTCTCTTGTTCTCATCCTACTGTTAGAGAACTCACATTCCCACATCCGGAGTATGTTTTCCTGAGCGCAGACTGTGAGGAGGAGGTTGACATCTCTCCAATCAGAATTGTGTCTTGCTCTTTTATCCAGGGCGTTGATAGGGGGATGTCTGCAGCAGCCCCATGTGGAATTCACTGCTGGAAAGGTTTGCTGTCGATAAGGAAGATCCGCTTCCACGACAAAGGTAGCATCTGGTGCAGAGGTGCTGGTGCTTGGGTGTTTCCAGTTGAGACAGAGAAGACTACCATCAAGGGAACAGATCCACCAGTATCTGTGCTCACAGGTGGGAGTGTCTCTTCACCTCCTTCTCAGTTGTGCAGAGACCTAGCAGTGCAGCAGAGGATATTGGAAACTATTCGGACAAGTAAGTCTGACCTTCTTCATTCACCAGAGTGAAAAACACATCCAAAGCAAAACTACACTTGAACGCATTCTACTCTCTTGTGCATGTTTATGTCTCTAACAGGACGAGAGGGCATCTTCTCCACACTGAGACAGTCAGATATGTGTTTGGTCTGCATTGCTTTTGCCTCCTGGGTATTAAGATCCTCTGATCCAGAAGCTGCCGATGCCTGGAAAGCAGGTATGAAACCCCTCGTATAGATATTCTGCTGCCATTAATCTACTAATTTAACTAAAACCTGAAGTCTAAAATGCAACATTAAAAGCCCCTAAAACGCCTTTTCTACATCACTACTTCCTATGAGCAAGCACAAGAGCACAGGTATTTAACCTCGGTGGGCCGTTATCAAGGTCATTGACACCATCTGGTTTATTAGCGCTCCTGGCTGTTGTAATGGCAGTTGTTGGAGTCACATGAGGCCAACTGTGAATAGTTGTTAAATCTCCTGGGAAGGGATGAAAGGACAGCATTGTGGGTGGAGGATAAGCGGTGTCACAGACCTCCTCCTCTGTTGCAGGATAGTTTCTCCTTTGACGTAAATAGCCTCTGTCACTCGTCTTTCAAACAATCTGCCCTCTCTATCTAAATTATGTATGTTGTTGTCCTCCAAAGAGTGTATCTACAAATAAGTCCAGTTGTCCTACATTCAATCGCCCTTGTATAACCACAACCTGCATGACCGAGAATCTTCAAAGACATCAATAACTAAGGACGTTCTAACTTTGTTAAGTCATTCATATTAAATGTGATTGAGAAATACATCAGATTTGTTTTTAACTACTGAACACAGAGTGCACTGTTTAACTTAGCAAACTGACGTTCACTTCTACGAATAAACCTTTATTGAAATCTCTCAGCTCTGCTAGCAAACGTGAGCGCGCTGTCGGCTATCCAGTACCTACGGCAGTATGTGAAGATGAAGAATCCTTCTCAAGGTGATCCCTGATATGTTCACACAAGAGATGTCTCTTCCAAACATTTTCACTTGGGTCCAGCAAAATGATGCTTCACGTTCTTTTCAGCCTGATGCTAGTTGTCCATTTTTAGTTAAGAGGTAAGTGTGGAGATATTCTATGGTTTTTATTTCATGAAAAGACAAATCAGCGATGAACGTTTTGGCTTTGGGTTGAGAGCCACACACAGAATGAAGGAGGAAACGTTACATCAGTTGGTTTTGTTTTCTTATGGGATTTTTTTGACAATAACAAAAATATAGCATGTCACCAGCCTCATCCTGTGAACATTAAAACATCTCATCTGCATTTTAAACTTCTCATAACTTTGAATTTTATTTCCTGGGTGAACCGATGTTGATATATGGACCATTCTGTACACACTTTTTAACTCGAGTTTTTGAATGTCCCGTTGTGCCTAAAACATGGCTTTGTATGTCATATAGCTGCAATTGTCGTCACAACAGCTTGGAGAGTTTTTGAACCAATAAAGTGTATATGGAGTGTCTTTGTAAAGGATAAAAAAGGGGTGAAAACCTGAAAGAAAGTGGTGTTGTCGGCTGGTTGGTATGTATGTTGTAAGAAACAGGTTCAATAAGTGTCTGCTTGAGCTGTGTATGATGGCTAAGCATCGTCAAACTTTTTGGCTTCGTGCCCGTTTAATACAAAGCTACACACCTAGCTACTTGTGACCTCTCATCACAGGCTGCGTGAGCACTTCAGAGTGATTTTCCTTTTTAAGACTATATCATCATTTTTTTGGTTTCCTGCCTACCCCTGACATTAATCTCAGAACCCCCAGGTTGGGAACCATGCATCTACTGTGGTACAAAGACAGACCGTGTGTAAGCTTTGAGAATAGCTCATTTGCCTATGCAAAACAATAAAACTGACGTATCTGTTGTTCTGTTCATATCTGTTTAAAACTATGCCGTGTAAAGATCTACGAACAAATGATTGCTGTCAGAACTCTTCATATCTCTTGTCAAACAAGACTGGGTACATATGATTTTACATATATGACAGATTTTGTGCAATAAGTGATTTAATGCAATAAAACCATGAATACCCCGCACTCCTCTCTGTCCAAGTTGATGGGTGTGAGAAATAACTGCACTAGCAGGAACTATGAAAAACTGTTGTTATCCCACAGTATTTATACATGGAGTTTCACACGCCCCGCTAAATCTAATGCAAATACAAGTCTTGCAATACATCCTTTGTTCATGAAGGTTATAATGTTCAATAAAAACAGATTAAATAACAGAAACACCTCTCTGTATAATGCAATTAATATCTCCTTATTCTAACCTGCATGAAGGGAGGCTGTACTGAAGGCCTGTTGTATTGCATTAGTTTTAGCTAGGTGCAACTGATAAACAAAGCGCATTGACGAGAGGCTGCTTTTCTTTCAAACAGAGGAAGTCCAAGCGCAAAGAGAGTAAGGTGTCATTGCAGAATATTTATTGAAATAAATATGCAATGGATACACTTTCATATAATGTCACATAAATATTGATTTTAGAGGCTGTTCTTTTAAAAAGTCCATTAAAATGCTCAAGATTTAGTTTCTCTCCAATTCAGTTATTCTCATCAAAACGATGTAAATACATTTTTCTAATCAAACTTTCTGTCTGTGGTGACAGATCATGGTCAAATAAGTAATTACCTTACCTTATAATACCATATACTGTTTTAGCTTATGATTTACTGCTATCGTGCTGAATCAAGGGTCAAGTGTTCACATCTACTACTATATCAATAGTACTCATTCATATAGAATATTGTGAACGTGTAATATTTACAATCTCAAAAATGAGTGAATAAAAGCTTCGGTTATACTGTGAAAAGATATCTTGATATATAAAACTTTAGGATTTAGACAAATATTTAGCAGATTTGAGAGTAAAACCAACCTCTACTATGCTTTCAAAGTCTAAACACCACAATGCAACTTGCTACTCTACTTTGGTGAAAAATGAAGACTGAGTCATGCTAGGTCGTTATAATCATTCAAACACTGATTTAAATGTCATTCTGTACAAGGAAATCCTTTAGAAACCATAGGGATATTTAAACTGAACACCAAAGTCAGTCTGTTTTCATATCCTTTATAAGAGCCATGTTTTAGCAAATTCATATCACTGCACATGAAACCGTTATACAGTTTGTTAGAGAAAATCTGTCACTTTAAATCTCACATGAATGGGCGAGAACGTTAATCCTTTTGATAATAAAACTAGTATAAAGTCTTAAGTGATATGAAAATCTCAGACGGACTTTGACAGTCCCATTAAGTGCTGAACAAGGAATGCACATAAAGATCCACAAAGAATTTTCTAAAATATATTAAAACAAAAAACGGACACACAAATATTGTCTTACAGTCTCAAAAGTACACAGTATTCTATTGGGTACAGTATGAGTGTAGGGTGTAGGGCATGCACCACCTGGGACTCAAGATGGCTTGTCACCTTCTTTCTTCAGTCGGCTTTAGAAAACAGACACAAAGGTAAGTTAACACTTGGAGCGCTTGGCTGCGAAACGCATTTCACACGAGTTTAACAAAGCAATGTGGAATGATGCTGATTTGGCTGAGAAAACATGGAATAACAACAAAACTGAGCAAACTGAGCAAATACTAACGAATGTATCATGATTTCTCATTAAGCTGCATAGCTTTGACAATAATGACAAGCTGACTCCACCAAACTCCCAGTTAATCCAAAAATGGGCAAAGAGGTGGAGCATGGGTGGAGCTGAAGCTGGCTGAATGAAGACTGTTTGCTAAAACCTAGCAGCTAGCTGTCACTCAAATCGTAATCATAATTAAGCACAACATTAAGCCTTAATAAATTTCAAAGTGAGTTATATAAAAATTCATCCCACCCACAGCTGTCATAAAAAACTGTTTTTGTTTTGTTTTGGTTTTTTTTTAGTACCAGGCTGCTGTAAACATGTTTATTTGTACTGTAATTTTGGGCATTTTACTATGGGGGTCTATGGGGAGTGACTTGCTTTTGGAGCCAGCGTCAAGTGGTCAATCCAGGAAGTGCAGTTTTTGGTTGGCTTCATTTTTCAGGGCCCAGATTTTACAGCTTGGTTGTAACCACATTAGCAATCAGACAGGTGAACAGTTAACTGTAGTAGTTACAATAGTACACTGCTACAAGGGTACATTAAAAAATCTCCACAGGGAACCATTACACAAGTCTTGCCATAAAATTTACGGGTTTCTTTGTGTAAAAACTATTTCAGTATTAATTTTTAACTTGCATTCGATGCACAGGGCCAATCTTAGTGCAGCAGTAATTACTGTCTGAGCACTGGTCTGCTGTGTAGTTTCATGATGCATGAAGCTGTGAAGCAGAGAATTTGAATTGAAGATTTTTGTTATCCAAATTAGTTCCTCAAGTAATTTCAGTAGTTTCAGCCCTAGATTAGACATTCAAAAACCTCACCTGTAATAATCTTCCTGACTTGGCAGAGGGCCTCCATGCAGGTGATGCCCATGCAGCCACTGCTGCTCCATAGCCATCCTCTGTAGCTCTGCAGACTGAGCATGCATGGCCTGGAGCTGGTGAGCAGCAGACATCTGAGGAATCGGGCCCTGAAACTCTCTTGGATACGTAGCTCCTATGGAAAAGACAAGTATGACATTAAGAAGAGCAAATTGGAGGAGCTGGATTCAGAGAAGACTCGAGACATGGGATGCGAGTACGTTAAGAGTTAAGACTACGAACCAAACAGCGGGTGGCGAAGCATCTCATGATCATGAGGAAGATCGCTGAGTAAAGGGTTGGGGATTGGACCACCAGGGAAGGGGAACCGGGCCAAACGTGGTCCTGTTGCCAGGGGGTCCACTAGAGGATGAGGGCCTGAACCTGGATGAAGAAATAAATCATACAGTAAATGAAGATCAACTTCACTCAAGCAGATAAATTACTGCTGACTAATTAACTTCTCAAATTCAGTCAATAATTCCAACCTCACCCTGACCGAGCGGATCCTGTTGGTGCAGGTGGAGGTGTGAGTGAATGTGAGAGTGCTGGTGATGATGCGGCGTCACATTAAGCATCTGCAGCCTGGCAGCAGGGTCAGTCGCCACAGACGCCATCCTCTCTGCGTGAAGCCGCTCTGCAGTGAGTCGCTCTGCGTAACTCAGCTCCGGGCGAAGCTGAGGTGCACCCAGCGCCATCCTCTCCCGCTCCAGATGGTTCAGCCCGGGATGGAAAGGTGTGAAGTGGTGGGGGGGCCCGGGTATGTGTGGAAGAGCAATCGCTCCGTGTCTGGCAAAGTGCTCCATGGGGTTAGCTGAGGGGTGTAAAGTTTCCAGGTCTGGGGGCTTGACCTCAAAGCCGGGCTTCATCCTCTCGCGGAGCTCCCTCTCTCGGAGGTTCCTCAGCTCACGCTCTCTCAGGCTGGGTTCAGCGCTGTACAGGCTGGGCATATGGTAGGCCAGCAAGGGGTCGCCAGGGCCCAGTGACACATAGAAAGGGTGGTTGCGGTTGGTGGGCGACATGACATGGGGTCGGGCATATTCGCTCAGAGTGCGCAGGGCAGGAGTATCGGGGCCAATGTAGGGGGGCACAGCGGCTACAGTGGTGGGCGGCTGCTCGAAGGAGGGGCGTCCATGGCTCTGGACCGTCATCTGAGCCTCACTCATACGACTGTCATGGGAGGAGCTGGAGGCTCTCTGTAAGCAAAGACAGCGTGTGAGATAACTGTTTTATGACAGACAAGATGCTTCAAAATGAGGAATGTTGCACTCACAGCATTTCTGTCTGCCTCCCTCTCTCTCTCCCTCTCTCGGTCTTTCTCCCTTTCGCGTTCTTGCCGAGCACTGAGCTCAGCCTCCCTCCTGGACTTTTCCACAGCCTCCTCCCTTTTCTTGGCCAGCTTGGAGGATGAAAGTGGAGTGAAGTACAGGTCCGTTCTTGCACAGGAGTTGTAACCACGATCATAGTGTTTGATAAACCTGAAAGAAATGACAGATGTGCATTAATGAGCATGACTAATAAACTTCTGGGATCTGGGAATCAATTAACTCTGCTAGATTACAATGAAGCCAATGTGGCAACCACATAAACAATGAGATGGGTGTATTATGTACGTGGAATGTACGTGGAATTGAACACAAAAACAAACATTAAAATTATTCTCTGAACCTGCTGCTCAAACAGACAGCTTTAACTCAGCCTTAATATTACATATTAAGTGATACTAAGTCAGTGGTGTGTTCACACCTTGTTTTCACAAGCAGTTTTGCATGTTTAAGCTAAGAGATTTCTTTGAAATGTCTTGCTGTCTGACCACTTCTGTTGCTCTCAATATTGTAAGTGACATGTTACTGTAATTGATAATTTTGTGTTTCATGCACACAAAAATAATGAAAGTCAAAAAACACAGAAACACCTGCCCGATCTGCCTGATTTCACAACAAAACATAATCAAAATGTTCCAGTTTTTACAAGCTGAGTAAAACACTTCAGATTCTTTTTGTAATTTTTTTAAAGAGAGAATGCAGACAGATGTACCGTGCAGACTGGCTGGCATGGCTTGCCATGTTGATGATGGTGGGCTCCGGTGAGGGGCTCCGAGGTGGAGACGGTGGGCTCTCAATCTCTTCTATTTCATCCAGTGGCTCTTCTTTAATCTGAATTTGTGATCCACCTGCTGTGGTTCCCAGCGAGGGTCTCAGCGGGACAGGCGCGAATGACGGCTGGAGGCTCGGGACAGGGCCAATACCAGAAGACGTGGGCGGGTGTGAGGCCGCAGCGGGTGGGTGAGAGGAAGTCATGCTTTTTCCGGGGTGGGTCTGCACCTGAGAAATCACTGGAAGTTGGGTAGGAAGTGACTGCATTGGTAAAGGCTGTGGCATGAGCTGAAGAGGGGGAGGGGGGGCACCCGGGGGATGCTGGTTGGGCAGAGAATTGAGGGGCTTTAGAGCAGGAGGAGGTGGGAGATTGGAGGGCATCTGAGGGAAAGGTGTAGCAGATTGGTGCGGCATCTGTTTGTGCGAAGGTGGAATTGGAGTGGTGGGAGGAGGCTTGATTTGTGGGCCAGACAGAGGAGGCTGGGGGAGCTGAGACTCCCTAAAGAAGGGTGGGGGTCGCTGGGGGGCCTGAGGTGACAGGCCATGGGGCTGCAGAGGCTGTGCAGAGTTGAGAGCAGGTGGCACCTGAAATGCCGGAGAAAGGGGAGAGTCCTGACCCAGTGCTGACGGAAGAGGCGGTGGACCAGGAAGAGAGTGAGAGGCGGGCTGTGGTCGGCTGCTCGTGCCTGCTGCAGCAGCTGGCTGAGGGGGGTCTGGAGAAGGAGGAGGGGGGCTCTGAGCAGGATCAGAAGAGGGGGCGCTTTGCGTTGGCTGAGGAGCAATGGGAGGACCCTGAGAGGGAAGGGCCTGTGGGACCGGTGTGTCCGCCAACACAGCAGCAGGAGCAACAGGCTCTGATGGGACGCCGTTCGGCTGGGCAGACGAGTCGGAGTCGCTCTCGTTGCCCTGTTGAGGGCTGGGAATGCTGGGAGAGGAGCTGCGGTTGTCCTGATCGATGTCTTTGGTGTCACTGCTGCCATCGTCCTGAGCACTGCGGCTTTCTGAAGAGCTCTCCTCCTCTACCTCAGCCTCTCCCTCCGAGCGGGAGCCCTGCGCATCCTGGGTGAACAAACAAATGATGTCATGCTCAATTAATGACCAGCAGATTATTATTACTGTATGACTTTCTGTGTTCAGGTTATGTAGAATGAGTGTTTTCCTCTCACCTGTGTCTTCGGCCTTTTAGATGTAGCTTTGTCAGGCTCGTCAGGCTCCTGCGCAGGACTCTCTCGTACACGTTTCGTTGTCTTTGGTGATGTTACCTCCTCTTTTATTTTCTGTGGACACCACATGACATTCAGGCAGCAGTGTTAGTTGCTGACAGAGGGCGATGCAGTATTTGTGTGGTTATTATGGGGGCTGTTGACATTGGTTTAGTTGCAGTGGTTTGTGTCGCAATCAAAAAGGAGTTTCACTGTTAATTTTTTTTTTCTAACATCTTCATTCCAAATATGCAGCTAACTGCAACTAAACAGCTCCCTCATCAAGGTACACATACTCAATAACAGGCAAACAACCCAGCTAGTCTGATAAGATGTCATACAACATGTACATGTATATGTAATGTACTTAATGTTTACCTTGTTTGTCTTCCTGCTGGATTCATTCTTATTATCTGTGGAAGACGATCTCAAAGAATTAGAAGGTTGTCCACTCGGGGACGGCTGGCTACTGGACTGTTGGTCCTCCCTGGTGGGGGAGCCTGTGAGCCTCCTGTGGCCACTTCTTAAAGATGACAGCTGCTTTAAAAAAACATATTCATTAGTTAATGAAAGACGTTTCTCCTGACTGTACAAGATCATTTCCCTGCTATTAAGACAAAAACATATGCCAGATTCCATAAGACTGGAAGTTCCGATTCATGTTGTACATCATGATATTTTGACTGCAAAATGGCATAAAGTCATGTTCTTGTGCATTTTTTTTTACTAATAATAAAGATAAGCATAAGTAATCTTCCGGCCTCAGGCTTACAGGTGCTCTGCTTCGTCGTGTCCTCATGCCATGCTTGCTGTTCACTTCTTCTTCCTCTTTAACAGGTTTAAACATGAAAGGAGCGCCTGCAGATTTTGGAGCTGCTGGTAGACATCCGTGTTTGTTTTCATATGTGCGACAAGTCGTGCACAGCAACGAGTTGTCTCGTCCCCCCTGGTGCCAATCCTTGGAACCTGTACAAGAAAATGTTCTCATGTGAAGAGACTTTTACAGCAATTGGTAAAACATTAGTATTCCATAACAAACTGAACTCTGCCTAATGTGACGAATCACAGATAAATGACATGTTCTCACTTGTTGCACCGCAGTGGCTGCAGCTCTTGATTTCCTGTTCACTGTCTTCACTATCAAGATCATCCTCACTGGCAGAACTTGCATCCACTGCGAAGGAAAAAATCAGCTTCAATGCTTTATGTCCAACTCGTATGAATGCCACATTTCAGAACTGCAGAACTATGAGCAACACCCACTGACAAACGAAAATGTAGACACATTTATGACCAACACTAAGTGCTAACCTGAATAAGTCCGTGACGGGGTGTTGACAGGAGCTGCTGCTGAACGAGTTTTGGCTTTGCGCAAGGAGGGCTGTCGGCGTTGCTGTCGATAAGCTCTTGTTCCTGCAGCCTCAGGAGTTTTCTTCCAGTGGTAATAAAAAGTGATCAGCTCCCCCTGATGATAAGAATTCAGGACTTTTAGGAACAATTTAACTTCTGATTCTAATCAAAAATATAACAATCATGAATCAACATTGTTCTGTACAAATAAACAGTGTTCAATTACTGTCTTTTTGCTGGGCAGAAAGTCTTTCCGGATACGGAAGAAATTCTTTCCATACTGTCTCAGGCCTTTGATGAAGCGTTTCTGTAAGGAAAGAGGAGGCAGAGGGTTGGTGAACAGAAGGTTCTGGTATTGATCATGTTAATCTTGTGATATAAACAGTGCTCGAAGTGGGCCAGCACTCACTTCTTCTTCTCTTCTACATGTTAGTCTTTGGTGTATCATGGCTTTTTCTTGCCCACCGGCACTTCTCACAAGCTGCCTGTGCTGTTTTCTGCTCTCTCCACTTCTGGGTGATTCATAATGGCTCTACATAAAACTGCATTACCCAGGGGGCACTACGTGATGCTCACCTGTTCCCAGTCTCCTTTACCTGCTTTTCTCTGTTGGTGGCTAGCCTGAGTAACGTTACATTAACCTACAATAACAGTGACTTGGCTCCAAAAGAGAACATGAATCCCAGCTTGATGACTTCACTGCACCACACACTATAGCTCGTGTACACAGAAAATTATTTCTTACTCTAATAATTGTCATGGATGTCCCCTGGGTGGAATAAATGTACATTGTGAACACCAACAATATCTTTCATTCACAGTAGAAATTCAAAATATGAGGCCGTAATGCTTTGCTGATACTGGCTGATACAAAATATGAGTGAGGGTAGTCCTGGAACTTATTTTTTTCCACTTCAAGCACTGGATATATGGCAGTGTTTATTAGGCACACGTCTGACATAATTATTACAATGAAGTACTGGACTGATTTGTAATTTTAAACTAAGTTATCAGTAATGTCTGATAGCAGAACTTTTAATTTCCAGTCACTGCATCATTAGGCTTGTCGAGCAGAGTTATAAAAACATAAGCACTTTGCATCCAATTCATCACTGAGGATTTTATCTGGCCGCACAAACAACGATAAGCTATCAGCGCTGACCTTCAGTGCTATGCTACTAGCTAAAGGCATCTCACCACATCATCCTCCGACCAGCATTTCTCAATGAGCTTCGGCAGAGGCTTCTTAACCAGACGCTGGAGAGCTTTTGCTGCATCATAATGACTTGCGTGCAACTAGAATTGAGAAAAGCAGAGATGATTGTGAGTCTGCAATGTAATATTTTGGCTCTTTGACTTTACTCAACACGGATGAAAATGATTGAAGTTGTGCTCCTCACCATGTTGAGTGCATTGAGTGTGGTATCATCGCGGGATGCTGCTAAACATCCATCCTCTGTGGATCCACCATCACACATCCCTGCAAATGCTGCCATGCTCCTTGAAAAATTAAAAAAAAAAGCATGCTATTAGGTGAAATCAGTATTTTTTAAGCTTAACTTAAATGCAGTTTCATTTTCAGTCTGATTTAAGGAACGATTCTGAAAGCTTGGTAATACAGCTTTTCTGCTTCTCCAGCAGAAAACTAGCAGTATTAATTATGATTCTCTTAATCGCTGTCACAATTAAATCCACATTTCTCTGTTGCGTGACATTTAAGAAATCAGGCAAATAGAAAAAGCAGACAACAACCTGCCTGCTTAAGAGCAAGTATACACAACACTTTTCTCACTGGAACAACTTATTTTGTGATTTTTTTAATCAACACAAATAGCGACAGTGGAAAAATGTGTCTGAAGCCTCGAATGAATACATTAAACCACCACTCAAATCCATCTGGGCGAAGCTACCTAGCAACAGTTTGATGGTAAAGAATCAAATAAATGCAGAGTGAATGAATATTTTCCAGGTACTTTCAATGTAGCACGGTGTAAGAATCTCAAATGAGAAAGCACACACCTGTCTCATCTTAAAACTGACTTTAATGTATTGAAACCAGCTAAAAAAGGAGCATAACACGCCCGGAATTCACATTACCAGAACAAGACTGGTTCTGTTTTCCACTACTTCTCCATTTGTGACATGTATCTGACTACCATGACAAAAAGCTAGCAAGTAATACTGGTTATTTTCATGTTTTAATCTTGTACAATAAAGCCTCACTTGATCTATTATAAGTACTGGTTTGGCAGTGAAGTAGTATTTGTGTACAGCAACAAGATATTTCTGTACAGTTACAGCACTGCAATGAACAAACACACTCGGCTTATGTAGTAAGGGCAATTTAGTTGAGCATAAAATAGCATCTGTGTCTTGCTGTTCAGTAAGTACATGGCTGCATGGCTGGCTTTACTGTAAAATCATACTGATGTCACCTTTTGCAAAGGTGCTAGCAAGAGTTAAGAACGGCAAAGTTCACTTAAGTACCAGTGATTTCCAGCAGTGCAGTGCAGACACTGACCTGGCAGCTCTGAGGTACATGAGGAGGTCACAGTCATTGACCCCAGGTGTCCACATCAGCTCCTCATTCTCTGTCTGAGTCTGTAAACCAGGAGCAGGTCGCGGCTGCAGCTCTGGAAGTTTGGCCTGAAGTGTAACCAAAGCGAAGACAAAAGTTATTTATTTTGTAAGAGTGATTCAACTGTCAAAATGTTGTATGTATGTTGTACAATGTGTTATTAAATAAACTAATGGACAAAGGATTTCATTACAATCAAATATTATACAGTATTATTAAATAGTACTCTGATGTTTGATAGAACCTACTCATATCTGTTTACAAAAAAAGACAAACATTTTGCCTTTGACAGAGAAGCATTCATACTGCATGACATGCTGCAAACAATAACACAAACTGAACAGACAGGTCTGATCAGTTTTTCATAATGAGATTAATAGTTGAACCTACAGTACACTCTAAGGTCAAGGTAAAGGTCAGTGTAAGCCCTATTATCCCACATGAGGAAATCTGGACTAGTCAAAAGCGGGTACATATAGGCCGATTTTTTTTTAACCGTAGTCTTCCTACAAATTCTGTTTTTTGTGTTTTCTTTATCCTAGAGAAAAACGTGAAATTCATTTGAAATACATCATGTTTTTGTGGCAGCAGGGTCTACCTGATGACTTGGTCCCACTCTTATCTCACCCTGTGTGCTGTTCAGGCTCCTGAAATAAAAAAAAAAAAACATCCAGTGTTCATAAGGTGCATTCAATAATAACAATCACATAATTTGCTGTCTGTACTCTAGACACCTTCAAGGGTTTTAGAGCAAATCAATTCAGATGTGCTGCCGTAGTTAAAAACAGTGTGTTAACCACATAGTATGTACAGTATGTACACAATCAGTGTGTTAACTTCCCTCCCACTGCCCACTGAACAACATCCCGCCCCTCCATCACCGGGAACCAATCTCAGCTGTGACCTGCGACGTTTCCTTATATTACATGAATGAAATCCGACGCTAGCTACCGCGAAAGACTGTCAATCAATCATACATGAGCTGCTAATTTTTACGGTCACCATTACGAGAACAGTGTGTGCCACTTTGAAGATCTTAACAGGTTGACAGCAGCTGGCTAACTGTTAGCTAAAGTATACAATCAATAATAAACACCAACGTTAGCACGCACAACATGTCGCTGATGTACATACATATAGCGACAACGACCCGTGTCAATACACGTCAACCCCGAAGGAAATAACAGCCGATTTATTAATCTGTGATGCATGAGATTAATCTGCTTTGCTGACATTATTTAGCATAATAGCTGCAGAAATGGCTGCTAGCTGCAATAAAGCGCACAGAAAGCCGTTTTGCCAACAGGAGCTGCTAGCTGCTAACGAGACAGTAACATTACGCCGTTATTTGGCTAGCTTGTTAGCCAGACACGAACTTCGTGACCACTGACACTCCGACTATTTCATCCAAACGGCTCTCAAAGTAACGCCACAAAACACTTAGCGACACATTGGATGCACAGGAACTAAAATATGGACGCAAACGGTAAGTTAATCAAGTTACCTCCGCGGACTGAACAGGTCGTCCATGTCGAAGGATGTTTGGATGTGGCTTGTTGACACTACGCAGCGCAGTGGGCGATACACACACAAACTATGCGAATCCCCTATTACATGGCTATTCAAAATGGAGGCGGTATAGTGGGGGGAGTCGGTGTTTTTTTTTTTTTCCAGTGCAATGACCTCAGCAGCCACAGCTAAGCCTTCAAAGTTGTCTGGGTGTACATAACTGAGCATGTGCCGCGGATCAGCAGCGGTAGCAGCAGCAGCCACAGAGGCCGCTGATCAGCTGCTGCTGCCCAGGCGTCCATGAATCAAACGACACCTCATACTGTTGTGTGTTTCTGTCGTTATTAGACGTTATTATGTAAGATGTGACATTTCTGCTGGTCGACTCTTCACGTCGGACCACGGAGCGAAAATACATCGTCAGATTTGTCCCTTTACAGCCCCGTTGGTTTGGAGGAGGTTGTTTAATACTAAATATGCTAAATACTCATCATATTAATCCATTTTTGCTGGCACCCTGACTTTGGACCTTGAGTAATTGTAGACATTTATCACATTTTTAAATAATCAGTCGGATTGAGAAAATAATGAGCGGATGAATCTATAATGAAAATCATCATTATTTTCAGTTTTATACGAAATAGTTAAAAATGAGATCCTCCTCAATCAACAACACTAAAATAGTGCTTTCACGTTAATGCATTAGTCGTAATAATCTTACAATAAAATATACAAGAGTACACATGGGAATCGTTTTTCTACTAGTAATTAAGATTTTTCTGGTTATACTCATACTTTTTACTTCAGTGACATTTTCAATGCAAGAACATTACTTATGGGATATAGCATTTTTACGGTGTGCTATTAGAACTTTTACTTAAGGAACTGAATCCTTCCTTCACTTGTTATTATATAAAAAGAGAAATAATATCTCACATGAACAGATGTACATTTCAGTTCAGTATTTCAGCAGTCTTCCTGCTGCTGAACATCAAAACTTAAATTTATTCTTGTTTCAATTAAATCTCCCTGCAAAGGAGCAGAGGGCTTTAAATGATGCATATATGTGTGTGTGTGTGTGTGTGTGTGTTTGTGTGTGCATGAGACAGGTAGGTGACAGAAAATAAAATCAGGAGCCAGACTTTAAGAAAAATGTGGCTTCAAAAGCTAAAGCAGAGATGACAGGTTTATGATTGAAATACAGCAAGGCTTGTGACACTACATTGAATTTGAGTCTCATGGAAAAAGGAGAGTAGTGTGATCTGAAACAACACGTCAGACGGCAGAGAAAAAAAGCCAGAGGAAGATTTATAAATAGAAAGAAACTTAGATACTTCTTCTTACATATCTACCCCTTTCGCTAATTGCCCATTTGATTAATTACATATCAATCTAAATTCCTGAAATAATTAAAGATGGGGGAAGTCAAACTCATTTAACCCAACAAAAACATCTACCACCACTACAGCACAATTAAAGGAAACATGGGACAGACAATCATGATGCGTTTTGTTACTAAGACACTTTTTTTATTAACTGTGAATCCAAGTGCAGCTTTTGCGATTACAGTTTGTCAGTGTTGTCAATAAATATTGTCCAAATTATAATCAGATCTATTATTTTACTCCATATTAACAAACAGCACAAAATACAGTAGAAGAACTGTTAGTCAAGTGTCACAATTCCACTAACTATTATGTTCTCTCTATAAATTTATTACCATCGTTAGTTTATGAGTAGTTCTACAGTAACCATTATTGCTCTGATGTGTTTTCCATGACTATCCAATGTGTTGTCATGGATTTGTGTGCATGAATCCATTTGTAGGTGAAGTAAATGCTGCATCCAGTTACTCAATCACTGGATTTCTGAAATTTTTTCCAGCAAAACGAGCCTTGTCTCCCAGCTCCTCTTCAATTCTACAGTAAAAAAAAAAAAAGTTCAAAGTTTATTTTTCTCTTTCTCACAGGTCAAACATTAAATATACTGTTTTTGCACTGTTTTCAATTGAGTATATGTCAAAAGGGATTAGTAAATGATCATATTCTGGTTTATTTAGGCTTTACACAGCGTCCCAACTTCTTTAAAATCAAGATTGTATTTATCAGACTGTGTAGAGACACAGTGCTGTTTAAATGGTACAGAAATGATAAAAACTGAGATTCATTTACTAACCTACATAGTGCTTTAAAGTTTTTATCAGTACACCACAAGTAAGCAGTTTTGGTCTAGTACAAAAGGTACTGATGGTATTTTACTTCACAGATTACAGAACAACACATGCAGGGTCTTATTTTATACTTCTGAAAATGAGAAATGAAAATTCCTCTGTTTGTTTCAGACTTACCTCAGAATCTGATTGTATTTGGCCAAACGCTCAGAGCGACAGGGTGCTCCAGTCTTGATCTGTGACAAAATGTGTACAAGAATCAAATCTTTGTCCAAGTCATGCCATTATGATTCCTGTCTCACAGATTTCATACTGGATTTTGACAATTTTAGGTGTCTTTTATTCTGACTTTTCCCTCTTTCAAGTGGAAATAATTTCCCAATGTGAAAACGGAAAGTGGAGATAAATCCAATTTATTACTTCTACACAGGACACACTTACAATAAAATGCTTGAATTATCTGAGTTTACCTGTCCAGTGCATAAGCCGACCACCAAATCTGCTATGAAGGTGTCCTCAGTTTCACCAGAGCGATGGCTAACCATCACACCCCAGCCGCTCTCCTGCGCCATCTTACACCTGTGAGGAGGAGGAGTGAGACACCATCGACGTCGACACATTACAGGTCATTGTATGGCACATATTCTAATATTCAGCTAATCTATACACACACGCTGCAGTTTAAAATGCTGACTTACGCTTGCACAGACTCAGTAACCGAGCCAATCTGATTGACTTTAAGCAGCAGACAGTTGCAGGCCTTCTCCTCCACAGCCTTGCTGATGCGATTCGGGTTGGTCACTGTGAGATCGTCTCCAACGATCTGGATGTCTGTGCTTCCAGTGAAGCTTTTCCAAGCCGCCCAGTCGTCCTGGTCAAAGGGATCCTCGATGGAAACCACTGTGAGTGAAAAACATGCAAACATTCCTCAATGGGTACTGAAATAGCTGATCAGTTTGGCTTCAACTGAAATATCGTGTTAAGCTGTAGTTCCATCAAAACGGCCTGAATGAACCAATCACAGCTTCTTCTCAAAGCTAACCTCAGGGTTTGTTTAAAACCTGTTTGATCGTCTGACTCTTCATGTTTCTTCCCATCACACTTGGCGAGTACATTGTTTACATGACTGATAGGAAAAGTGAGGAAAGATGTGATGAACCCAAAATATCCTTTCTTTCTGAAAGGATCATGGTTCATGAATGTCACCTTTCAAAAGTACAAACACGCTAAAAAAAAATGAAATTCAGTGCTGGAAATCTGCATCTCCATTATATCTCCATTATCAGGACAATAGTGTTTAAACAAAATGAATGCATGTGTATCTGTTAATGCCTGGCAGGTATATAAATGCAGGCTCCATAATTGGGCAATTTGCTGTACAAGATAAATTTGACAAAACACTTTCATGAAGACATTGAACTAACACTGTTGTTCTGAAAATCAGGCTGTGACATCTTTATCTTTGTACAGTGTCGTTTTATGTTGTTCAAACAGAGGAGATTATTGTGATAAATAGTCATTTGACTTTAAGCTCCGGTTAAAAATCACGACTGTTTTTGACAGTGCTGTCATTGTGAGTCAAAAGACAAATCTGTGTAATCTACATTTTGCTTGATGAGGATTCACTTCCTTCAAAAATAAGATGACTTGCAACCTTATTTTTCCATTTATCTTTCGTTTCATACCCGTTTAAAGCTTGAGCTGCAGCTCAAGATGCCACGTGCTTTATCCATCTGAAGATTCAAAAAAATGAAGTGCAGTTTAAAAGAGATGAATTGTGAATGTTCTTGACAGATTTCCAAGGATGAAACAGGTGTTTGATGCTGTAAAGCAGCAATGACAATAGCACACAATCAATTTGTCTTAGAGGGATGAATAGATTAAAGCTCAGGAAAGGTGCCCCATAGACCAATCAGATGCCTTCTCTTCACGAGGCTACAGTGGCACTATACTGTGTGTCCTGCTCCCTGTTAATAAAATGTGTAAAAAGACAAAGCATCAGGAGGTTACCTGGATAATCCTTCACAAAGCTCTTGTAGAGATCAGCCAGCTCGTCAGGAGTGATGTAACGGCTTGGGTCGTCAGGAGACTTGAAGTCCAGGTCATATTTTCCCTCCCTGTAGAATTCAGACGCTGCCACGTCCATGCCAATGACGACCTCATCTGTGTATCCTGCTTTGGCAATGGCCTCCTTTATTAACTCCAGAGCTGCAGAGTTCAACAATCACAATATGAACACGTCTGTTTTATGTCTCATGATATAAGTTATTAAAGTTGCACGGAGCACCATAGAATAATGAGTCCTTTAACAAATACTGAGTAGCAAACACACATTTTTACTGCTGACACTGTGCCCGGTTTGCTCAGTCTACCTGTTCACAGTGGTATTTAGTGGCTGAACATTTGATTTATATTCTTAATTGTGAAAATATCACTTTGACTTTACACCGGGCAATTTTTTGTCTGGAAAGGAAACTGAAAGCTTCTACGAGAGCTTAATATATCACTAGCTCAAACTAAATGATACCTTTTTACATACCTTCTTTGTTCTCCAGGATGTTTGGAGCAAAGCCTCCTTCGTCACCCACATTGGTGGCATCCTGACCATATTTCTTCTTAATGACGTTTTTGAGATTGTGGTAGACCTCGGCTCCGATGCGCATGGCCTCTTTGAAGCTGCTCGCACCAGCAGGCAGGATCATGAACTCCTGCATGGCAAGTTTGTTTCCTGCGTGGGAGCCACCGTTGATCACATTGAAGGCCTATTGGAGGTGGAGGGGAGAGAGACAAGGGCTGTGACTTCACAATGAACTGAAGAGGGAGACTGAAGAAATATAGCAGGGATTTGATGTATGCAATTTGTCACAGAGATCCTCACTGGCACAGGTAGGATGACCTCCTGCTTTCCTGCAAGGTCAGCAATATGACGATACAGGGGGACACCTTTCTCTGCTGCACCAGCTTTGCAAACAGCTAAGGACACACCCAGGATGGCATTTGCTCCAAATTTGGCTGTTTGGAGAAAAGGAAATGATCAAAAACAACAACAAAAAAATCATATTTCGTTTGAAATCTGATTTGAATATTGATTGTGGATTCCTTAATAATGTCACTGCTGATTGACAGAACTCAGGTTCCAGCACACATTTCACTGCAGATGCTTCATCATGCAGCAGAACAAAACGTTGTGAAGAAGTGAAAACAGCTGCTTCACCAAGAATTTGTTGCACTCCAGACAGTCATTAAGAATGCACTGCAATGTCCAAGATATGGTTGTTATAGATTAGCAAGTACAAACAGTTGGACTATAGTCACTCACATTTGTTCTCTGTGCCATCCAGGTCAATCATCATCTGGTCAATTCTCTCTTGCTCAACCACAGACACATCCTGAGGGAACAGGATGAACAAGTTGGAATGATTCACATTGGCACTACAGCAATGAAGAAAATATCCAAAACTTGAAAACACACACAGAGAGTGCGAATTATCTTCTTACTTGGCCAACAAGTGCAGGTGCAATAGCTGAATTTATGTTTTCTACAGCCTGTGAGACTCCTGCAACAGATCAGAGTGATTATTCTTTCAAAACATCATGGGCAAATCTTGTAAAGTCAATAATAAAGACACAGATTTACAAAGACAAGCAGCTTCTATTTCTTAAATACAAACACAAAGAGACATGCAATAGTATAAATGCTTTTTTTATTATTGATTGTTGACTCTTCAACATGCTAACACAGTTTTATTTAACACAATCAATTCAATTCATCAAAATCAATTCATAAGATAAAGAGCAGCACTGGATTGAGAGCATGCTTTACTGACAATTCACCATGCACATCATATCTGGGTGACAACAGCATTCAGTGATCAGTAGTTATTACCATGTAATTAAATAATTCATTGTTCTATTGTCAAATTCACAAACGTTAAAATTAAGAGGGACAGGCAACAGAAACTCACTAACCCTTTCATATCTGGCAAAAAGGAAGAGAGAGAGTGCAGAATAGAGATGACAGAGAAAGAAATGAGAATAGTATAAAATGCAGTGTTTTCCTTGACACTGAATTCTGCTTCAAACTGTGAAGGCAGTAAAACTTGTTTATCAATAGTGGTCAATATTGTAAATATCAAAACCACAGCTGACATTTAACTAATTCTTTCCTGCTAAAAAGAAACACCAAAATTTGGTACAAACCTTTGCCAAGGTAACGAGACTTGTCATTGTCCCTGAGCTCCAATGCTTCATAGATTCCAGTAGATGCACCGCTTGGTACAGCTGCCCTGAACAAACCTGTGAAATGTACAAGAGAGCACAAAGAGAACATAAGAGTGGCGACATGAGAATCACTAAAGGTGATGAAATCAATTCTGTTATTGAGGTACAGTGACAAAACATTTATACATTTTTTAATAATCCATACATTGCTGCCTACCTTTGTCAGTGTAAAGGTCAACCTCTACGGTGGGGTTTCCACGAGAATCAAAGATCTCTCGGGCGTGGATCTTGACGATAGACATGGTGAAGGACCTTGAGATGAGAAAGAGAAGTTGAACTTAATATTATCTGGACAAACATGCACTGCAGCCTATAACAGCTCTGGTTTGAGGCAGAAAAATAATGCAAATAAAAACTAATCGCTATCTAAAACTCTGTTTTTCTTGGCTATTGGCACACCTCTTTTACTCTCTTTCCTCCTTGCAGCTTACTCACAAAAATATCCTGACCTAGCTGTAAGCTTAGGCATGCTAACAGGCATGCTACCATCCTAATTGGATTAGACCTCCTCATCTGATTAATCACAAGGCAATAAGGATGCAGAAAGTGCTGCATCTGTCAAAGCAAGGTTAAGCTTAAAGCTACAACTAGCCTGTGTTGCTGCTGTAAAATGTATAGGAAGTTAAGTTTTAGCACAGTCAGGATGTTGCCTTGATCACAACAGAATTTCTTTCATAGCGAAGTCCCTCTGCAATTTACCACATGGCATGATATCCCTAATAATCCCTTCCTTTTGCCTGCCAGATAAACAAGCAGGACAACTAACCAACACAATGACTCTTCCTGGACTGGATTGGACACCACACAGAGTGAAGAACATTAAGGAAACTTCAAGTCCAGGTCCAACTTTCATAGTTAAATGCACACACTTATACTACAGCATTACAACGTAGAGCTTCATTGTCAGCTAACAGTGTCATCTGAGATATTAAGAGATGTAGTGTTAACAAAAGTTGCCGGTTATGAAACTCAGTGGGGACAATTTAAATTTTGATAGGAACAAGACAGACAGTAGGAACAAATGTTCATGAAACCAAAAGACAACTCATGATTGGTCCATTCTTGGGATTTTCACACATCCTTGCTAAACTCTCAATGCTAATTATTCCTAAGAAAAATGATCCAATCAAGCAATGCAAAAGAAGAGTCAAATCAATGTAACCGGTAATTGACTTTACATGGTAGCTAGCTGTCAGTATGGACCACTGCCATTTGGAAAATATCACTTTATCTTAAGTAGTAGTAAAATCTGAGGCAATGTTTGAATTTCCAACTTTTATTTTGACCGGAAACACAACGTTTCCGGTTGCAGCACCTTACCATAAGCTAACTGGTTTGATTCAGGCCAACATTAGCTTGCTAACTGAACTCAGAACAGAGGTAAACGTTACACGTAAACCAAGAACAAGAGCCTGTTGGCAGATTACGCCGTAACGAAAAACAAACAAATGAATTATCCCTCTTAATAATAGTGGAGACAGTGCAAATATGAGTTTCTACCTGGCTGCCAACCGTTGGCAAGTTGTGACAAATCAGTGAAGTTGAAGCGTTGAATTAAGTACAAGGGCACCAAGTAAGAATTTCTTCTTCGCCTCATCCATTTCTGTAACGCTCGACGCATTGTATGCGTGTTGCTGCCTCCATAGTTTTTAATGTGAACTACACCTGATCAACATAATACAGTCACTATTCTGAAATGTTGCCTGCGATGGATGTAAAACAACTTTGAACTGGTGCGCTTGATTATTTGTTTTTACAACCTCGCACATTGTATAGTACAGTAATCTCACACAGTAATTTATGCACACCACAAAAATATGTGATTTTCCTTATTTCTTTGCCCACTTAAACACACTGTACCCTCACACCTTCCTACATGTCCCACGCAATGCAGGACACCCTGACAGCACTGCACAGCAGTGAAGGAGCTGACCCTTCACTGCTGCTTCACCTGTGCAGTGTGACAAAGAGACACTGCAGGTCCTTCCTGCCTGTTCTTTACAATGGACACTGCTCCCAGTAGACCACAAATTTACGTGCAAGTGCATAATCAGTGTACACTAAATTGTGCATCATCAATACTTCCCATGTGCAATAAAATTGAATTCAACAACTGGTTGTTTTACTGTTTTACTTATCATATTGTTTATTTATTTATCATATGTTGCTTCTCGCTATCTCCTGTGCTGCTCCTGTGACACTGCAAATTTCCCCACTGTGGGATTAATAAAGGATTGTCTTATCTTATTTGATCTAAAACCAGTGAAGAAGGCAGTTTTTATCAGTTACTATTTTTCTATCTGAAAAAAGTGCATGATGTCAGGACTTATTTTTTTTCTCTGAACTTTCTCCAACTGAATGAAAACAAATCTGAAACCATTCTTTTGATCATCCAAAGCACATCTCAATTCTACAAAAACATCTTGGCTCCAAGGGTGGAATACTTGACAGTGACTTTTCATTTGAAAAACAACTTGGTCGTTCAATTATGTTTTTATCACCTGAGGTGCATCTCAAGCATGAGGTATTTTCTCTCCTGGCTAATTTGAATCACTTTATATACTGTTGCATAGCTTGTGAATTTCTCTCCAGAGATCAATTATCTTTTTATCAATCTTTTTTAGCAGTTATAAATATGAGCCTGCAAACTAGTAAATAAGTATGATAAATTAATGTACCTCCAAATTGTAGTACAGCAGAAGTAGCAGAAAATGGAAATACTCAAGTATAGAACAACTACCTCAAAATTGCACTTAAGTGCAGCACTTCTTGAAATGTAAATGCACTCAGTTAATTAACATGTCACCCTGGTCAGTAGGGGGCGGTCAATTGTTGCTGACTTCCTCCTACATGAAGAGGAGAAGAAGAAACTAAATCATTCTTAACTATAGTGCAATGGAATGCTTGAAGCCTTATTGCTAATGGGCAAGAATTTAAAGGGTTTGTGCTGGACTTTAGAAGGGACAGGGGAGAGGGAAATGGTGGAGGATGTGTTACATTTATTAAAAGAGGTCTGCAGTATTGGGAATTAAAGAGAGGTAAAGAACTGGAATACATAGTTACAGAGGTGTGGACAAAAGAGGGGAGTGTGAGTGTCATCAATTTTTACAATCCTTGTCAACCATTAGATCAGGGGCAATTAGATGAGATCTGGGAAAATTTAAGTGGAAAGGTAATTTGGTGTGGGGATTTTAATGTGCACAGTTCTCTTTGGGGAGATAAGGATGATGTCAATGGTGGTGTGATAAAAGAGTTTTTGGATGAACATGAATTACTGTGCTTGAACGATGGAACATACACAAGAATAGATGTGGCAAAAGGTAGTGAATCTGCAATAGATAATACCATTGCCACTAAAGAAGTAGTTGATAGGTGTAGTTGAGAAGTATTAAGGGAAAGTACTATAGGTAGTGATCACTATCCTGTAGTCACTCAAATAGAATTGGAACTGCTTAGAGAACATAATGTGAGGGATGGTAGATGAATTCTGTGGAAAGCTGATTGGGAGACATTTTCAGAGATAAGTGAGAGTGAGCTACTGAGGGTTAACAATAATCAAAGTATTGAGTTGTTGTGTAGAGATATTACTAATGGTATAGTTACTGCTGCAGATGCTGCCATTCATAAGACTGAGCCAAAAGAAAGGAGTAGAGCTGTTCCTTGGTGGTCTAAGGAATGTAGTGAAGTTATTAGAGACCGGAATTCGAATTTAAAAAAAAATTCAGAAGATTATTACTAATAGCAGAGAGAAAGCTGAGGCAGTAGCAAAGGTGTTAGTTAAAGTGCACAGTTCAGGAAATTTAATGCAAGAGGAGTGCAATGGGAGAGAATCAACAATAGCAAAATATAGAGGTGAGTTATATGAGGATGATGGGGAAGGTGGGATGTTAAATACAGAATTTTCTATACAGGAGTTTAATAGGGCATTGAGGAAAGTTGGTGAGTCTATGCCAGGGAAAGATAGGATTTGTTATGCTAGGCTAGAGAATTTAAGTGTCAAAGGGAAAGGTGTAGTGTTACGTTTACCTCCATAAAAATACCCCCACTAAAAACATGCAAGAAGATCACCACCTGACCAATGGTGACAACAAAGGAACCGGTCCCCGGGCGCTGGTCGACTAGCAGCCCACCGCTCCTGGTCTGCCGTGGAGGAAGGTTTGACCATGGATGGGTCAAAAGCGGAGAAAGAATTTCACAAAATGCATGGCGTGTGCAGTTTCCCTCCTCAACTCTGCATGTTGTGTGTTAAAAATTGTGACGAAATAAAGGAATCTTAATCTTAATCTTAATCTTAATAAGGTTTGGATAGAAGGTGTTGTTTCAAATGAATGGGAGGTATCGATAATTATCCCAATTAGGAAACCAGGGAAAGATGGTAAGAATCCCAGTAACTACAGGCCAATTGCACTAAAGTCCCAAATGGGGAAGATTATAGAGAGGATGGTCAATGACAGGCTGGTTTTCTGGTTAGAGACAAAAGGTTTTAGGAAAAGTAGAGGAACCATGGACTCAGTAGTTGCTCTGAATAACATTGAAGTGAGTCCTGCAGTCAACTTCCCAGCAGTCCTGTTGTGGATGATGATTTAGACCTTATAGAACTTAAAAACACTGTCAATCAATAGCTCTGTTGTAGAGCTGTACATCAAAGATAATTATGGTAATAGGGTAATAGTGTATACGGATGCATCAAAAACAGAAAATAACAAAGTGGGTGCAGCATTTGTTATACCCAGGTATAAGATAAGCAGAGGGGAAAGGCTAAATGACAATCTAGCTGTATATACAGGAGAGTTAGTAGCAATTCTCACTGCACTTTCTTGGGTAGAGAATAATTGGCCAAAGAGGGTAATAGTTGCATCAGATTCCTCCTCTGTGCTGCTAAGTATCCAGAATGGGTCTTCAAAGTCCAGACAGGACATTTTAGTGGATATTTTGCAGTTGGTGCATATATTGCAATGCTCTGGGGTTAATGTTGCGTTTGTGTGGGTGCCAGCTTGGAGTATCAGGAAATGAACTGGCAGACAAGAATACTAAAGAAGTTACCATTTTGCCTGAGGTCAGTCTAAATACTACCTATAGTAAATCAGACATAAAAAGCATAGTTAAAGTAAAACCGGCAATCAGAATGGGATAGAGCAAGCACAGCTCCCTGCTCCCTAACGTCCAAAGGTATGTGGGCAATGCTAGAAGTACATATAGGACAACACAGGAGGAGGATATGATATCCAGAATGAGATTTGGTCACACTGGTCTAAAGAATACATTGGTTTTAATTAAAAAACATGGTAAATGGCTACTGTAGTGAGTGTAGACCTCAGACATTAGAGACCATAGAGCATGTGTTAAGAGTCATGTATTAAATATAATCAGGCAAGGCAACAATTAAAACAGTAACTTCAAGGAGAGGGAGTTCCTTTGAGGACTACAGATATACTGCAGAAGAATTCTTCTGAATTATGTTTTAAATTTTTATTTTTATTTTTTGGGAGAACTGGGTTTAGCAAGAGGCTGTGAGGTAGGAGGCTCCAGACCCACCAGACCCACACTCCATTTCAGAAGGTGGCGGTAATGCACCAAACGTTGTTTTCCAACCGCCAAATAAATACCAGAAGAAGAAGAACAAGTAGTAGAAGAAGAAGAAAAAGAAAAAGAAACTCCATCTGAAATGAATCGAATGAACGTGTAGGGCTAATAAACTAGTTCATTTTTTAATTCAGCGGGTTTATTTAAAGACTACTGAGGAGAAGTGTTTGCAGGTAAAATGTCAGGGATACCTCCAGACACATGGCAGCCTCCAACAGTGGCTCTGGACACGACGTAAGTTTAATAAATCCCCTGAATGCTAACTCAGCTAGCTAGCTCTCAGTAACGTAATTCATGGAAACTAAGCTAGCGTTAGCTGTTAGCTGCTTTAGCTTAGCGTTGAGCTTGCTAGGTTAACTTTGGCAAGACCGTAATGTCTTCTTTGGATAATCTAATATAGATTATAGATCACAACTAAATCTGCAAATTCTAACGCTTTGGTTCTTTGGCAGTATGCTGGTGTTGTTTGGATCTCTTTATGCACCCACATGAAGTCACAAATCACGTCACCATGACTATTTTAACTAAAAACTGAAACGTAAAAGAAATCCTGTGCTGTTCAAACACACTAGAGACTAATACTTACCATGCATTGCAGGATGGGGACGGTTGTGGTGGAGCTGTACTGGAAACATGCTCCAAAGACCTGCAAGAACTTTGCAGAGCTGGCCAGAAGAGGCTACTACAACAACACAAAGTTTCACCGAATTATCAAAGACTTCATGGTGCAAGGAGGAGACCCTACAGGAACAGGTGGGTTCATCACATAACTACACACTGATCAGCCACACTCATAGCTGATTGCAAAATATAGAGCAATATGGAACCTCACAGGAAAGTCTGAAAGTCACATGGTGAAGACATTTCAGTGGAGAAACACCAGCCTCGTAAAATAAAGCGTGAGGTATACATAATTGTCGTATTGAGTTATTTCACGTAAGAGTAAATATGTGGTTTACTGATCTTTAGTCTCCTTACAGGTCGTGGTGGTGCGTCCATATTTGGCAAACAGTTTGAAGATGAGCTGAACCCAGAGCTGAAATTCACAGGTAATCAGAGTGGAAACATCCCAGTTGAACAGAAGGTGGCAGATATGTAATAGACAAATGTAGGATGATAAATAAAGAAAAGGCTCCTGCGCACTTTATAATGAACCTGTTAGTCTGTGTGTCAGTGCTGAGTCCTCACTGTTATTTTTACAAAACTGAAGTTGGGATTTATTGCAGGGTTGTTGTATTAAACTGCAGTAGTTTCAGTTAGGAGAACCTAATAAAATGGTAACTGAAGTACACTTAAGACACTGAAGTAATATATATTAAATGTGATGTATTAATGCAAAAGTGAATATGTGGTGGTTTTGCTTCAATTATTTCTTGATTTGAAATCTGATTTAAATGAGTCATCTTATAATGTTTAATATTCATATGATACTTAAGAGACTTATAACAGCGAAAAGCCACAAAATTGTAATTCTCTCACTTCGTTTGTGTCTCTGTTAGGTGCGGGCATTCTCGCGATGGCCAACGCAGGACCGGATACAAATGGAAGCCAGTTCTTCCTCACTCTCGGACCCACTCAGTGGTTAGATGGAAAGCACAGCATTTTTGGACGAGTGTACCAGGGGATGGGGGTGCTGAACCGGATCGGGATGGTAGAGACAAACGGTCAAGATCGGCCAGCTGATGATATCAAAATCATCAGAACTAATGTCGCCAGTTAAAGAAATACACCTTTTTTGTACACTGATTTTTTTTTTTTTTTTTTTAATAAAATTGTTAAATGCTTCAATGTGTAGGAATCATGTTTCTTAATTGTATAACAAGACAGCCTGTGGAAATGATCAGTAGTGACCATTAAAGTATTGTACTAGTACCAACTGAAAGGTTTGAGGAACGGACAAAAATTCAAACCCAGCTACATATTAGTATACGGTACTATCTGATGATTAATTGATTAGTTGATTGACAGAAAAATTTTCAACCAATATCCTTAAAATTTTATAGGACCTGATTCATACATTTTAGAGTTTGCTGCTTTTCTAGGTCTTAAACTGAATATCTTCGACAAAAACACATTTAAAGATGTCACATTGGATTGTGGGAAAATTTTGATTGGCAGTTTTCCAGAGAGTTCTAGAGAACTTGACTCGAAGTAAAGGTCATGTAATCCTTTTGTAACAATAAAAGGTGGAACGAGCGCAGAGATCAGAAGTCACTGTGTGTATGCAGGTTAAAAATGCAGCGCAGTAACAACCAGCTTAAAATCAGAATGAAATACTTTGATTTAATTAAATAAATGTAGCAATACAACAATTTAGAAATGCTCCAAAATCCCTCTTACTTAAAAATACTTGATCAGCAGTACAATTATATATATTAAATTATAAGGTTGTTAATACTGATGCATAAGTAGCCTTTTCCTGGTGTTGCTGGTTAAGTTACTCTCCTACACTATATAAAGCTAGATTGCTTTGTGTTTTCCAACCTAGGGGTTGGGCCCCCTCCAAAGGTCACAAGATAAATCTGACGGGGAATGAGTTCTTTTCATGTACAATCCCAGTCTGAAGAGAGAGGAGTAATTCTAGCTGTAATAGAATGATTTATGACCTCTGATTCTCAGCAAGTATGAAAGCCTGTTAATTGTTTATTGATCACTTGTCCCAATTCACTCATTAATTCACATGCACACATAATGAGAGTGAACAAGCCATATAGCCCCAGAAAGTACTTTATTATACAAATTCATTCAGAAATAAGCCATGTATGAAGACAAAAGTTGGATATATAAAAACCCTCATCAAAATAGTAATCCAAGAAAATACTATGTACCAAAAAACGTGTTGCTTAAGGCACTATATAGTAGGAGTTGTATTAGAAATTCAAGCAACAAGGAGGTTAATGCTTGCTTGATGTTTATTTATTTGGCTTAATATATGCCTCTATAGGTTATAAAATATGTAAAATATACACTGAATATATGAAACATAAGACAAAGTAAAAACAATATCCCTCCATGATTTCTCTCAATAAGTCAGTGCCCATCACAAAGAAGATGTAGGTAATCAAATCAATATAGCTTGTGTAAGAAAACTAACAAGAAAAATAAAAAAGCCCCATACTGGTGTCTTTGCTTGCTTTAGTTGCTTTTTCATTGAAGTTAAAGCAGAAGAAAATCAACTTTCATTGTTAACACCACTGTTAACATGTTGACCCCACAGAGTCAGGACTTTCATAGCCAGAATTACATGAATGAGTTAGTCTGACATAATAAAAGCATTACTGCTGCTCAGGCCTTTTCAGTTAGAAAAACAAGAGACTGAGGAGAACAAAAGGGAGGAATGGGGAGAAGAGCTTCAGAGGACACAGTCAGGAGTCAGACTTGAACGCTGCACTGAAAACTAGTGAACAGGTTGCTGTGGTCAAAAATAGTATAGTTGAATCCTATTGATAATCTTTCTCTACAAATTAACAGTTTTGTTTTAAGGTTTAAAAGCCGGTGGTTGTATTAGGTAAAACCAAAATATATGAGAAATTAACCTCAACTCAAAAGCCCCACCAGCTTTTGTTTCTCCTTGAAAAGGGTGGTAACTGCATCTTTGAGTTAAGATTATTTTGTCACACAGGATCCTAATGTCAAGAATCAACTCCCATGCCCAACTCTTCTCCAAATGATAATAATAAGAAAGCATCTTGACAACAATGCAAACATACTTCTCTGCTATAGTGAAATAGTTTGACATTTTGGGAAACAGGCTTATTCCCTTCCTTGTTTTGACTCTCATGTCTCTCCAGCCAGGAGATGGTTATCTTACCTTAGCACTGAGACTAAAAACAAAACAGCTTGTCTGGCTCTGTTGGGTGGGAAAAAAACTGGCTACATGCCCCGCTAAAAATAACTGATTCACATGTTATTTCTTGTTTTCTTTTTTGCAAATTCTAGCTTACTCTTGCTGGTTTCTCCAATGTTGCCAACTCCAACTTTAATTTTTGAGCTTTGGACAGAGCCAGGGTAGCTGTTTACCCCTGTTTCCTGTCTTTATTCTAAGCTAGGATAACTGGCTATTGGCTGTAGTTTCACATTAATTTTGCAGACACAACAGTGCTATTGATCTATTCCCAAAATGTCAAACTATTTCTTTTTCTCAATCAGTCTCTTACTTTGCAAGTAAACATTGGGTTCAACATAAATACATAATTTTTGTTGATCAGTTTTGGTTATTTGAGGAATGAGCGATTCCTGGATTTTTTTTTTTTCTTTTTTGTCTTTGCTCTTCTTTATGAGTGGGGCTCTGTTGTCAGGCATTTCTGTGCACCAATCAGAATTTAGCAATATCAGAGCCAGAATCAGAATTTCACCACAGCTGTTGGGTCGTTTGCTTATTGCCGTCGTGACGATGCTATCACTTCAGTCCGATCAAACTACTCCTGCACATTCCCGATGGAGCACATTAGCTTCAGTTTTAAGTTTTTTGTGCGTGTGATTACTAATTTTTCTTGTTTATCTTTTGAACAGAACAAAGCAACATACCAAATACGTCACCTGGCAATGCAAGAGCTGAGAGATAGCATACATTGAACAAAAACAAGGTTACACAATTATATGGCTGATCAGTACACAACACCCACATTGAAACTGACAATAAGAAAGTTCAGATTAATAGAAAATGAATAACTGAATTAGTAAACAGCACTTACAGACAATACTTCACTGGCAGATGTACATTATTGAGTCTCACAGGTCTGTATCATTCCTAGGTATGTCAGCAATACATGTGCAGAGGTCTCAGGGTCCTCTAATTAAAGAGATGGAATTTGCCCACCTAGCATAATACTACTTCTACCTGGTTGGTGAGTCTAGGAGAAAGACTGCCACAATATGCAGCCGACAGAACCACACCCTGGCTGATGGTGGAATGATTGCCTTCCATTTTGTGACTTCGACCTTTTTCCCCAGCATAAGGGATGTTGGGACCTAGTTTGCAGAGAGGGCTTTCAGAGGGAGAGGATCACCCAGAACAAACAGGCTTGGACAGAATGGGATGGTAAATGTGAGGATCAGTTTGATCTTCTCATGTATGCTGACCAGAATGTTTGTACAACTGAGCAGGACCACAACACATGTAGGAGTGTGGCAATCCTCCCCCACACCTCCAGCGACTGTCCTATAATTTCACCCTGTGTGACCTTGATGAGGTCCAGTCTACCCTGTTCATTATTTTAAACTGCACTAATCTTGTTCTTTAAGATATTGTTCCCTTCTTCCTCAGATTAGCTTAGTGTTGGTCTTTTAATAAGAACTAACAAATTTCAATTGGAAACCAAATGCTTTAACAGCAGATTTAACTATAATCTCTTTAAATAACTTTCCACTACATTCAACAGTCAGTATTATGTTACATAAATGAATGAACTAGAATAACTACACAGTGTCCTCAGGTATAAACTGGAAGCAGGAATAGTGGAAGAGAGAAAGGCTCTGGGATGGAAACAGCTGGTGGAATAATCTTCTCAGCAGCAGGCTTATTATTTCACATTAGAGTCCTGCATACTTACTACAGTAATGCACTGCCCATAGAAGGCAATCACATAAAAGTTTGTGCATTTGTAGTGCAAAACATGCAGAAATACCGCGGTTGTTTTTTAGGCTTTGAGGTATTTGAGATCTGGATTGTATGAAATTGGCTGCAACTCAATGTGGTATTTGGTACATCCAGTGTCTGTAACAATTCTGTATACAATTTACTAATGCCCCCCCAACCCCACCGATATTAAACATTTAATATAGTGTTCAGTTCACATTAAAACAAATATTTGTAAATGAATACAACCACCATTTACTGTAATATATGTAGCACATGGCTCCTAACACCACTGGTAGTAAATGAAGAACTACTTAGTAAAGATAATAATTATACTGGATCAGAATCAGAGGACACCAGAGTTGAAGAGGAGGCAGAAAAAGGTTATTTTCAATTTTCAATGACCACACAAGACAAGGAGCTATGAACTGGTACCTTGTAGTATTTTTTTTTTTTGAAAATTAAGAAAATAAATAACTGTAAGTTTACTGTAAAGTTCAATTCCACAAAGATACCTCAGTAACAAATACATTTTATGTCACTCTTTCTTTGGTTTTGAACCACTGAGTTGTTTTTAGCTGCTTCTCTGTCTGACTGGAATCTCAGTTCTCAATATTTGGATCCAACATTAGTTAAGTAACAATATAAAACAATACCCGGTTCACTATATTTCCACTTTATAGCTTGCTTCAACCCTACATTAGTTCACTATTTACTGAAATCAGCAATAACAAAATCCCCCTAACCAAGGCATAACAATACACAATATCAATAATACCAATACGCAGCCTATACACCTAAACCAGTGATAATTAAGACTGAGTCCCTCCAGGTTACTGGGAATGCATTTGAAGAAGATTCAATGTGGTAAAGTCAAGAGTGTGGGATTTGGGGTTTTGTAAATTGTGCTGGGAAATGAGTGTAAGACTGGTGTTGGCCTTGTGCAGTTTACAGTGTTCAGCCTACCGCCTTGACAGGAGGTAAGGGGTAAGGTTGGCAGTTCAAGGCTCTGGGCTCTTTAATTTGGGGATCTTCCATCCAGGGATCTAGAGGTCTCATCTGGTTCTGGCTCGCAAATCAACTCAAAACCCTGACCAGGAATCATTGACATGGCCAGAATTGTTAATCACCTTTCTGATTTGTCAAGAAACATGCATTCCTTTAACTTAAACAAAATATTACTAAATACTATAAAAATAACCTTTACAGTAAGAACCTCCACAGTCTCTACACCTCAATCTAAACTGCACTTCAACAGTTGGAAGAATCTTGGAATGAACACTGATCTGTGCTGTGTTGTCCACAACCCAAAGATATTCAGTCTGTCTGTCCCTCCAGCTTCAGCAGCCTCCAGAAGGGGCAAAAGATAGCTCATCATCAGACAGCACACCCAGTGGTGTATTGTCCATAGTGACAGTGAAGCCGACTGGGTCCCTCTCTTAATATTGTGTCTGAATATGAGACATTTTCTGTCGCATGAACAAAAGCACACTATCATGGGAATTTCGGGGATCATGCTTGCTTTTAGGGTACAACTTTCCACTTTTCCACAGTCAAAACCCATTGGTCATATTTCAAGAAACCCTCAATGCAACAAGGAGACATAAACATAGTCCTATGGGGTTCTAATCTGACCACTTCAGTGTATCATTTGATGGTATCAATTATGATTACCGCAAAACAATGGCATTTATGTCAATCAATTCTAATATCATTAGAATGAACATACTGTAAGTTTCGTATGCAGCATGAAGTTCATTGCTTGTGATCTGTCTACTGAGGACGGTCTCATGGAAGTGATATTTGACAAATCTTCATCGCATAGGCATAAACAAGCAAAATTATGGAAAGGATCCCTATAGAGACCTTTTTTGTTTTGCCAGAAACAGCCGCAATATTGCTCTCGCCAAAGCCACAAGACTCCATTTACAGTAACAGCAATTTTATCATCGTAAAATAGCTTGATTCAAACTCGACAGAAACTAAATAAAACTAATTTTTCCACCGTTCCAACAATCACACTAACTTTGGTTTGGTTGAAATGAACCCATAATTAACGTAGATGTGAAAATACTGGGAGAGGAGCGAAAGGCATGGCAAACATTAAAGAAGCAGTTGGGAAAATAGAGTGAAAATGAAGTCAATGATCTCTGCAAGTTAAAAAGCAAAGCTCTCCAAAAGCTCTCACTTACTTGGTGTGAGATATCGGATGGATTCTTCAGGAAATTATGGCCGTCTTTTTTTCAGTGCAACTCTGAGATATATGCATTTCAATATGCTGTTGAACGTGCTTATTAAGCACAGTAAGCTTTCAATGTGTTCCACTGGAACACACACACAGCTCTTGCATGTGTTTTAAGACAGTTTTAGCCCTGCACATTTTCAAAATATATTTCAATATGCTCAAAATGTTCATTTGTTTGTTTAAGTTTTCCCCATTTTGCCATTATTATATTTCTCAGGAAATGGGAAATTGTTTGGATGGGTTGAGATTAAACTCTAGCAGGGAGTATATCATCAGTTTGCACCCCCACGAATGTCCTGCTTTGCCCTCGATGGCTTGGGACTGCAGGGGGTCTCCCAGTACCTTGGACAGGAAAGTCATATGTCTCTTAAGGTTTTTCTTCTGGAGTCAGTGACAATGTGCACAGGCTTTTGCATGCAACGTGCCACGACAAACTCGGCAAGTATCATGTGTATCCATCTCTGACCCGAGAGCTTTTCTTCTCTTCGGGAGCCATTCAACAAAGTGAGTTAGCATGGTAAGCAGGCAAGTTGTTAACAAGCCAATGCTGCTCTGTTTGCTAAGCTAAATGGCAGAGAATGCAGTTAGTTAGCAAGCTAAACAAGCGCAATGCAGAAGCATGCCTTGTTAGCAATGCCCTGGCAAGGGAGCTAGCTCACCTCCTGTCAGACACTTTAATCGCTAGGAAGTGTTCTGCTGTAGTGAGATTAAGCTCAGTGAATGGCAAAAAGACTGGGAGACTGTGTAGGGTCTTTTGTAGCGTGAGCAGAAGGCAGGACTTCTCCCGCCTGTCTCACTGGCCTTGACAGTAATTTTGAAAGACTTTTTCAAGTTGATATTGCACAGACAGATCTCCCTCTTTACAAAAGGGCAACACTGAGCAATTAACCACTCCATATGTCACCTTTTTATATTCTTTCCAGCAGAGTTGTCAAACAGTTGGTTAATCGCACTGTCCATCACTTACTACTCTGTTAGCTAGTCCCATTCACTTGAATTTGCTAGCTTAGCTTAGCACCTCGTAGTGCAGCATATATTTATTAATCTAACAACACTCAACAATTAGATAGTTTTTCTGTCACTTGGTAGGTTTCAGTGAGCAGAGCCTCTTACAGTGACACACACACACACACACACACACACACACACACACACACACACACACACACACAGTTGTGTTCCCATCACTTTTAGGGGCATTACATTGACTTGCATTAATTTCCTGGAGACTTATCCTAACCATAACCATAACCACCACTTGCCTAACCCTAACCCTGATCTTAACAAACCTAACCTTAACCCAGCTATTCATCCTAAACTTTAATCATTTACATTACGGGGACTTGTATTTTGTCCCAATAAGGAAGGCGAGCCCCTTCATTATGACTGTAAGTACATTTATGTCCCCATGAATAATACATGGCCACACACACACACACACACACACACACACACACACACACACACACACACACACACAGATCTATGAGTTTATGACAAAGTACAGGCTGTTACTGCTTTATGTTATATCATGCTTTTACCATTTTATCTAAATTACATTTTTACCGTTCAGCACCAGGTACTCTCCCTATATTGCTATCCAGCATCTAACTATCTATCCTGCCACTAGTGATGTGGTAGGACAGATAGCGGACACACAGGACAGTGTGTTATTAACGCTTTGTGATCTGGGTTACATATATTATTCAAGTAAAAAAAAAATAAAATGAAATAAAAGAAGTTATTTTTTGAGGTTTTTTTTTTTTGTTTTTTTTAAGGATTGGCATTTCATTACATCTTGCCATTCTTTCCATCATCAGGGACATTCAGGGCAGCACTGATGCTTGCCATTTCCTTTGCCATCACTGGAAGGTCATCAGCAGGTTTGGAGCTTAACTTCAGACGCTAGGGGAAGGCATTAATATTGTCAAAGAATATCACTTGCAGCAGGACAGTAGGCCTATGCACAGGCAACAAAAAATTGTTTTTCAGCCTCAAATGCTTCTTAAAACTTCAAAATAAGTCACCCACAAACAACCACCACTGACCTGCCAGAGAGTCCCTTTTCCTTTGGCCAGTTTGCAGACCATCGTCACTGGAATCAGTGTAAGAGATGACATGGCCAGAAACCAGCCGATACAATATGTCCACCAAGGATACACATAGGTGTTGTTGAACCTCATGGGGGTGTATCTCACAATCAAAAACACAAGTGTGCCCTTTAAAGGGAAACAAATCACATATATATAAACATTGTTGGGGTCAAAAAGAGAGGTAATTTCTGTCAATATAATTTAAACACTTACACTGCAAATGAGAGGGGTGCCATACATCCAGCTGTACTTTATCACTGACAGCGGTTTGTACCCAATCATGTCCTCAATGTTACTACTGAAGCGCTCAGCACCTAGGACAGAGACAGACACATTACATAAGCTCTTTCCTAGCTCCATACATACCATTCATACTTACACATACAACATAGCATGTGGTGAATACTAAATTTCACTGTTTTTGCCGTGAGTATACAAGATGGCACTATGCCTTAGAATTAAGAATGTCAACATCAACAGCAAACTCAAAACTCAAGACAACTATATATGCTGACATCCTCAGCCTCAGCCCTTCCCACCAAACACACAAGTTCGGATGGCAGCAGGACTTGATTGACCTGTGAAACATCATGCTTCATAGAGCCACACACACACCACTGTCCCCTTATTCTCCACTGTTTGTCATCATGCCTCTTTGCCACTTGTGGATGTGAGCACCATGGCAATACACATAATGAGCCTGAAGCTCTGGTACGTGTTCACACAGGTGTTTTGCACACACGTGCCTTTGATGGCAAAAGTTGTCAGATTTTCTGCCACTGAATCTGGTTTTCACTTTCACTCTCACTTTATGCAGCCGCCGGCAGAGAGGTACAACGAGTGTGGAAATGGAGGAAACCATGTCAGGAGAGAAGAAGCAGAGACGTCTCTTCTGTCACGTGAAGCGATGTGTAATGACAGTGCAGTTGATCACACCTAGGTCAGCTGTCAGTTTCATGACTTTAACTGCTTCACCTGTGGAGTTTTATGGTGGTTGCCATCCACATAATTTGCATAATTACAGCCACCTCCTGGATTTTAACAGCCCCACAGCGAAAACTATTTACAGTGTTAAACCAGAGTGACTCCATTCAGTACATTGTCCATTTTATAACCCAGAACCAATTGTCAGAGTCGGTGCAAATCCTTCCCTCAGTGTAGCATCTAGATCATCTCCAGATATGTCCACAACATTCAGTCGAACTTAATCCTTTCGGACCTCCCCTGTATTTCAATAGCACAATTATTAACCATTGCAATAAATACCCCAAATCCTTTGGTGTCCATGCAGATATTCTGATCAACTCCATTCTGTTTCTTCTCTGGTTGATTTTGTACTGCCACCAGTTTTCATTTCTCACCATTCTCGTACTTCGTACTTATTTCTGGACACCATGCTGACCTGGCATGATGATTTGAATGCAGACACATCTTCTTCGCACTGGAATCATTTGAATTATTCTCTTTCTACCATGCATTTTTTATTTTCAAACTTGCTCACCGAGTGCCTCTCCAACGTCATTTCTGGCATCTTTTCCCCTCAACCAGTCAGCTTTAACAGCTGGAGAGACTTTTGACGAATTTGTGTCTGCACATACTAATAAAGACACACAGTTATCAAAGCCAGAGCAGCAGTGGTTTCACACATGAATAACAACCTGCAGTCTGTATTTACACTGTGTCCTGTTCAGAGACACGGGACCCATTTCCACTGGCAGAATGTGTTTATGTATGATTATGCAGATCAGTTTGATCAGCTACAGCATCAAATCAATTAATATCCAACAAGGGTACATGTTGGCCTGTGTAAGACTTCCATGAAAGCTGCTCTTGTGTATCCTCGCTCTTGGCTCCTAACAGATCCCTTCTCACTTCTCAGAGCAGAAATAAAAGCTTTGAGATGGCCTTCAAGATGGCGGACCACAACAGCAGAGGGATGTACCCTCGGCTCACTTTCTGCATCTGCCTTGTAGAACAGTCAGTAAGAATGCCCCCTCTCTGAAATGACCGGCTGCTGGCCAACGTCTATCATCACAGGATAGATTTTACAGGGCAAGAGGGCTACAACGCCTTTGAATCAATACAAAGTGCGAAATAGAGATGTAGCTCTGGTTGTAAAAAATTAGCATGACGTCAATGTAACAGAAAAATCAAGAAAGTTGTACCATTGACAAGTGTATCTTACCATAAATCCATCCAATAACCACTGACTGCAAGATTGCCATCAGGAGAAGAGTGGGACCACTGCACACATAGTGATCAAAGATCTGCAGAATGTATGCACCACCCTAATATGAAAACAGGAAATAAATTGGACTGAGTATCGATTGCCTTTTATTTTGTGCCAAGTAAACAGCTGCTTCTGATGTTAGCCTGAGAAAAAAGAAATGGTCCATCAATCCATCTCTCACATGAGGAATTGCTTACATGACCGTCAATGAATGTACTTCTTCCAGCTTACCTGTGACACCAATAACAGGCCAAATAAATAGCAAGCAGCACAGATCAGCAGCAGCAGAAGCTCTCGACGATATCCCTTTCGGAATTGGGAAGGGTAGAGATCCGTTATTGAGGTCATGATGCTTTCCAGCCCAACAAACTGGAGAATGATGGAAAGACAGGTTAGTGTAGGGACCACAAAAGAAGAAACTGCGGGAAGCTTTTGATAAACATAAGGATGGCTACAACTGACCTGACCATCTATTCCTAACAAGATGATCATGGAGAAGAAGCAGAAGGACCAGACCTGAGGACACGGGAGAAGGGTCACGGCTTGTGGGTAGACTATGAACACAAGGCCAGGACCTGCAGAGTGAAACCAACAGTGAGTGAGCCATTGCTGTTTGATGCAGCTTTGGTTTTTAGTCAGAATAATCCTGACAGATAAAACTGAAAATTAAGTACCAATTTGAACATTTCTAAACATTTCCAAATAATGACAGCAAATAGTTGTTTACATTCTTTTCATTTTCACTGAATGATCAAAATCTGCAAGCAGTGCTGTTTGAAAATGCATGAAACAACTTCATATACTCTGACAGTCTAAAGCCTTATTAACTGGCACTGACTAGACATTCATACCTGACTCTGCAACTGTGTGAATGTCAACACCCTGCTTTTGGGACATGTATCCCAGAACTGAGAAAATGGCGAAGCCTGACATAAAGCTGGTCCCGCTGTTCAACAAGCAGAGATAGAAGGAGTCTCTGCAAATCAGAAACAAACTGACGGTATTTCTCTCTCGATAACATGGGACTGTTAAAATAAGTGTATTACAGTAAAGTAATATACTGAACATGCTTAGAGACACCTTGAACTTTAAAGAGCTATGTTAAAATAGCTTGCAGTCAGTGAGTAGAAAAAACAAACAGATGGCTGATTTATATGGGGCATCTTCAGCCACTGAAACAGACACATCATTCTCAGTCACACTAAAGAACTCACCTGTAACAGTTGTTGTTGTACTTGTTGTAACTCCCAAGTGTAGTCAGGCATCCCAAACATATGGCATATGAATAAAATATTTGGGTTCCAGCATCCATCCAAACCTACAAACAATAAAAAATTATTTGACCCTAAAACAACTTTTGCTCAAGAATAATTTGATGTAAATTAGAACATAAGCTGAATGATACCTGTGGGTCAGCGAGCCGTGCAGGATTGGGGTACAGGTAGTATTTGATACCAAGTAAAGCTCCGGGTAGAGTCATTCCTCTAACAAACAGCACCACCAACATCATGAAGGGGAATGTGGCTGTGAAGTAGGTAGCCTATATTTAAGAAGAAAATCAGTTAGTCATAAATGAAAAAATACTACTCTATAACATGATTGTGGCAAAATGGAAGAGTTGGCCAGTGACATGAGGAGCAATTCTGTGAGGTCAACTGGTCCTTGTTTTAGTTTAGTAATATAATCGACTTTTTTTTTTTTTTTTTACCACCAAGGATTTTCTACATATCCTGCAAAAACCTGCAAAAATGATTAAGCATCATGTGTGACTAAGGAAATATCTGCATGACCTGCTTAGGGCGTTGGGGAGAAAACACATGAGTAGGGAGTGAATCATGTTGGGTAACAACAGTATTTGGCACAGATGCCCAAGATCTGCAAATATCTCTTTCACACTTCTCACGACAGGCTAATTGCAGGGCATTATGTATTCCAAACCTGTATTGAGTTGGGACAACATCAGTAAATCTGTATCCTCCTAAAGAAAACTCAATCGCGCATATTACGTATTCTGTAAGAAGGCCAGGCATGTGCACACATGAGAGCCAAGCCGCCTGAGGGGAGTGTGGTATATAAGCCACATAACCTGCGCCTGCGTCTTTTGGCTTTCACGTTATTTTTCATAACACACCTCAGGCATTGTGCCAGCCTCATGGCGCACAGGTGGATCCAGACTGGCAGTTTCAAACCTGGTTGTGAAACAGTTTCAGATTCCTTGCCAGCTATTTCACGATCACAGTTGTATTAATGAATGCGTGTACTTCTTACAGTGCAGAAATCCTGTTTTACACCTGCCTTCTTTTCCTACAGCATCAAACGAATGTCTTATATCACTGACCTGTTATGTTAGTGGGTGATGTAACTTTGTAATAGTCAATCGCTGATTGTGTTAACATGAAAGCGGTTTGAAAAAGAAAACTGAAAATTTGAAATTAAATAAAGAAATAAAGATGAATGAGTGGGATCTCATGTGGCATCTCATTTTGGCCTCACCTTTCCTGTGGATCTGACCCCCTTCCATACACAGAAGTAGCAGATGATCCATGCCAGAAGAAGACACAAAGAAAGGTCCCACTGGATGTTTCCCAAGACCTCTATGCCGGTGGATATATTAAGCACCCGTCGCCTGTAATTTGAGGAAAAACACGTACTGTATCACGCATATCCATTGCTCTCATATTTAGTTCTTATAATATATTTCTTCCTACAGCAACTAAAAAGTGTCAACAGTGTATGAACAGTAAATGACTCTCTCCACATAAGTATTTCTCAATGCTCACAAAAATCATTGTTATTGTATTTAAATGTAAAACAAATCCACATATAAAAAGATATGGTTCACAAATGTGTTTCTGATGCACACATATTTTTTTCTTCTTTTCAATAAAAGTAGTAGAAATCCACAAAACTATGTATTTAAAAGTATTTTCATCAAAAACGTATTCGGACTGTTGAACCTGCATTTACAAACTGCCATGTGTGAACTTCACTGCATTTGTCTGTGGGGTTTGAAAAATGAAAAATGTTCATGTGGAGAGTCTTTTGTATGGAAATCCTGAAATATATTCATGAATTCTTCCATGTGCATTCAATAATATTAAGACTGATCTGACATCACACATATACTGTATTTGTACGTCGAAAATGTAAAAATTCAAATCACAACTTTGGCTTTTTCATGCGGTTACAATAAGGTCACAAAAAAAAAATTATACCTGCCACAGTTGATTTTCTCATTTTCTCATGGACCCTCCCTTGAGGTACATCTTCTAAACTAGTGGAATGTGTGAAGAAGACCCACCAACAACAATACATGTAGACATTTTGATGTATTTTCAAAATCACAGGTGTGACCAATAATGATGGCTTCATTACATCTAAATGTCCTGGCACTGGCACACTTAAGTGGAATGCAGCCATTCTTAGTTTTATTAGTTACAGCTGTGATTGACAAGTCAAAAAGTCATCGCGAAAGGTCTAATGATGATGAAGCTCAGCAAACTATTCATAATAATACATGCTTGAATGTGCAATCAAGGGCCCTTCACACCTTTAAAACTCAGGTGTCTTCAATTATTCTGGTTGATTAGACCCCTTTTCAAGCTGAACTTTGGGGGAGCTATGCATGAAGTTTGCATAAGCTGTGAACTGTCCCGCCCTAACAGATACAGCAAAAATATATCAAAGGGGTGATGGAGATGTCAATGAAATGCAGTCTGGACATGTCCACATAGTCCTGACATGAGCTCTATTCAGCCAAAATGAATGTAAAAATGAATATGTAAAGCCTGCAAATTGACAAACCAGCTGGATACTAAAGCTGTTCAGTACTGACGCCACATTTATGTCACATGGGATGGATGATAGAGATGGAAAACAACTCCCATGTTTACAGCTTGGAGCCTTAACTCAAGAAGCTTGCGTTGACAATTTGCTGTGACAATATATACAATAAAAATGGGTTTAAGTACCTTCAGTGACAGACTTTGATTGGCGTGAGGCATCCACATTTGTTTGCCTCTTCATTAACTATATATTAATGAGCACCAAGTCAAATATTTATAAGTGAAATATAGATATTGCTCTGATGAATCCAACCTGACATATAATAATACACAAGTGCCTGAAATCAAACAAATATAGACGCCTTGAAACCAACTCTGTAACCATCTTGATAATGGGATGCTCGCAAGTCATTAATATGGAAATCTTTCCCGTTTCCACCTTAATGTCCTATATGGCATGAATGTGACATCAGCACCAGATTACCCTTAACACAACGACCCCAACACCTGAACACACACAGATCTGAATATCTGAAATTACTGGAGCTGACTTTGACTTAAAAGAGAATGAATATGTAAGATAAAGAGTCTGTGGTGTTAATGTTGTTAGCATTTATAATACACTCAAAGAGGAATTTAAGATATAAAGGAAAGTGCAGCTGAATAAAAGACCAGTGTGGTATTTAGTCAAAGAGTATGCTTATGTTTTCCTGCGTCAGTGCTGGTCACATGACCTCCATCACTCAACTGATCTAATCGTCATTTTAAACGAGTCATTTGAAAAGAAACACAGGTGTTTTTGATTATTCTGGCTGATTAGGCCTCAGCTCCAGAATTACATGAGCACATAAAACTACGTTATAAAACTGGTAACGTTGGAATCTATCCTGCCCTGACACGTACAGCAGACTGATTAGTTGCCAGTGAATTATTCCTATTCTGTACACACCCAACCAGTGCCAAACAATTCTTCTGTGTATGTGTATGTGCATGAACACGCATTTGTTACTGCTCTGGAGAGGAACTCGATATTGTTCTGTCTGTCTAAAGTGTTAAGGGTGAGATGTCTGAACTTTCATCCAGTCAAAGGGCTCGTCTTTATTACACAAGTTTGCAATGTTTATCTTCTTATCCACTGATAACACAGTGTGTGAATAATTTCTATTATTATTCACTCTCACTTGGATAAAAACTTACTGCCAAAACTCTATTACAGACGATGATATATTCACAGGCGAGGTCCAGTTAGCACTGGCATTATAGTTGTTCAATACCACACAAGAATCTGAAATATATCAAAGTATTGTTAAACACAGTTAAAATTGAAAATGCATACTCAATTAATGCGTTATTAGATCAGTGCTACATGATAAATTAAGTTTTTTTTTCAACATTAACTTGTTTAAATGACAAAGTTTTATCGATATTTCAAATAAATGTATATATACTTATAACAAATACAGGTAAGACACAATAGTGGTGTATGTGTGGGAGAGAGATGATAGTTAGAATCCTTGAAGGCAAATAATTACTTTACCTGTATTCCATGTGTTATTACAGGTGGTCCATGGCAGCTCGCCAGAGAAGGATGAGAAAAAATAGAGAAAAGCCCAGGCTAAAATCACAATGTAGCTGATACATCCATAGAAAATGATCATTTGGCTGGCGTACCCCATGCCTGGACAAAACATAAAATGTTAATATTGGTAGTATTTCCTTTTTAATCCAGCTCAGTACATCACAATCCTGCCAGGTGTACCTCACCTTCAAATAAGGGGCAGACTTTCCTCCAGCACATGATTCCTCCCTGACTGGTGTACTGACCCAGTGCCGTCTCCAGTACAAACAGAGGAATGCCACAAGTCATAAGAAAAAGGATGTAAGGGATGAAGAATGCACCTGCAAGCATAAATAAATAACAGTTACTCTTACGACTTTCACTGTAAATTGACACGTGACTGGTGTCAAGGAGGGCTTTTTTCTGAGTTGGACACATGCTCATAAGCAGAGGCCCTTAGGAAAAGCACAGGTGTGAATAACGCTACTTATACATATTGTAATCAGGCACACATATTTACTAGTTTCTTATTCTTATTAGCATGCATATTAGTAGCATATTGGCTTTTTGTTAGTCATCTTTATTTCTAGAGCGCATTTCAAAAATTACAAGGTGCTTCACAAAATACAATTCTATACAATATAGTAAAACAAAAATTTTTATAGAACAGTATGCACAGCAAATGCAAAAAAAAAAAAAAAAATAGAAGAAATGAAATCAGAAAATTGCAACAAAAAACACGTAGGGGTATCAAGGTTGATTTTCAACATCAGAGGTTTCTCCACTGAGATGATGGCAAAGTTTAAATATTTTAAAGACAACCGTAAGTCCACCTCCTCTACCACTGAGCCTAGAGGAGTTGAGGCATGTATAATTGGGGGAACTCAATTTGGAAAAAGCACTTATATTGTCAGCTCTAAACTATGTCTCAGCTAAGAAGAGAAACTCCAATTTACTGGTTGAGTTACAGTAATTGAGGTCAAAAGAGACAGTCTTTTGATGGGATACATGTTGTTGGCCTGAGGGAGTGGGAGTGACCAATCTGCCTGAGCCTCAGGGAGGATAGTACACAGCATGTCCTGATGACACAGCTCTGTCCAGCACCTGATCAACTGAGGAGGAGAAGGGATCTATGATGCTCAGTGCCACAGAGGTGATTCCCCATTGAATAACTCCATCAACACTAAGTGGTAGCATCAACAGGAGGTGGGTCAGCCATCGCAGCAGCCGGGGCAGCCGTTACAGCAGGAGTTGTCCCAGCTGAAGCAGGGTCCAGTTTCACATGGGAAGGAACAACATCGACCAAGAGAACAGCATGGCCCATAGAGGCAGAGGCTCAGAGGCAGCTGGCGGGCAAGGCGATTCGAGATGTTTATGGACAGAGGCGAGGCAGCTCAGAGTCTTCCTGCCTTCCCATGTCCTATTAGTGGAACAGGACGAGGACCATCAATGTAATGCTGGGACCCAGAGGACTGTATCCAACATGGCTGAGTCCATGATTGAGATCTTTTTGGACCGTGTGGCTGTAATGTCAATAAAATCGGATAAAGGGTCCTTTTACACAGTTCAGCTGAGAACCATCGGACATCCTCCTTGAGGTTAGTTAGTTGCTTTTAGGCAGTCCTCGCGGGGCATAATGATATTAAACCATTTGTTCCACATCACAAAAACTCTGGGAGGGCTTTTCTGGAGTGGAGGTTTAGGTAGATTTACGGTGGATGCAGTGTCCCCTGTGCAAGGGTGAGAGGGCCAAAAATGATGTTACGAAGGCTCTGCAATTTGTTCCAGTGCTTGGTCGTAAACCAATTTCTGTAGCTGGCCATGCACTGCACATGCTAAGCATTTCTTTTCATCATGGATGCGTTCAAAAGGTTCGTCTAGCTCTGTATCCATATGACAACAGTCAGCGCCTCAAAACTGCCAGAATCAGGCCCAACAAGTCCACGAGTAACTGTGACTTTTACACAAAATTGTGGATTTCCTCTTTCAAAACTACATGCAATGCAGCAAATAAACAAACTCATGTTTCCCAGTGTTTCCATCATCATGCTGGACATGAACAACAGTGCGAGATTTCTCCCACAGCTACCTAATAATTAATGCTCTGTGATAAGCTGAAACTTCAGATTCATCTTGATCATGCGTAGCCCATTTAAAGACTATTCTATCATTAGAATATAACAATAACAATCAATATAATGAGTTGTTTACAAAAATCAGTCAGAATGCATTTTGTGGAAAAAACAAGTTTTAATAAACTCAATACTGTTTTTCAATACACTGACTCCTACTTGTTAATTGCATAATATTCATAATAATTATCACTTACTGTTATTGCACCATTGGTTTGGCCTGGTCCCGTACAGTCTAGCCGCATGCCCCAATCAATTTGCATTTGTTCAAAGCCAAAGAAACCTTGCCCTAAGAATGACTAAATTTCAAGCCTGAAGTAGTACAAGTGAGCTTAAAAGAGCTGAGTGGAATCATTGCATAACACGCAACATGACACGAACAAGCTGTAAGTCTCTGTCGGACATGACCTTCTCAAAAGACATGCATTATATTTAGAGATCACCATTTGACTGTGGAGGGTTGCTTAGGCCAAAAACATATATATTAAAGACATAAATAATTCTAGAATTAAAGGCTTAGATAAATTAATCACTAAATAATTCTGCTTTTCAACGCTAGTCAACCTGGCTGTCCTTCTTTTGATCTAAGGCTTTATACAATTGAACATTACATGCTGTTTGGCCTGAGAATCCATGTCCTGGCGAAACAGGAGTGTCCGAGCATACCATAAAGAATGGAATGGAGCAGAGCAGCATCAGTTAAATCAAGTTAAGTTACATAACCATTTGTTGGTGTCACATATCACAGCCAGGAACCAGAAAGATAACCATGTCACTGACAGCTGATGTGGAACATCATCAATCACGAAGAACAAGCCAGGCTTACTTTTTCATTAGTCATTGATTTAAGCACTTTATTATCTAATTATTTATGAATATACATATTTTGTTTTGGCCATTAAAACCCTCCATACATGACAACTTTGGGAAGTGCTTTCCTCACCTTTACGCTGAGAAAAAAAATCTGAAACAGTCCGTTGTATAAGGTGATGGTCCGTTGTTAAAGAAACACTCAAACCTTTCGAGGAGTAGGCGTTACATGAGTAAATCACTGTTGGTTTCATTCATTCAAATGTATTTGTTGTTCTGTAGAAAGTAAAATTTCCCATTTTTTGCCATTACGTTGCCATGAAAGTGCTTAACAACTGCTCATAAAGGTCATTGAGCCCTCAAAAATACATGCTAAGCTGATATCTTACAGTTCACAGATACATTGGACATGGGCAGTTTGGATAGAAGTTGGATGGAGTCTGGGGTACTTTGGGAAAATCATAATTGTTTTGGAAAAACTGGCAAAGTTTAAATATGCCACTATTAAATTCAATATCTTAGCTGGGTACCTCCACAGTAACATGTTTTTTGTAGCTAGTGCTGCTCACAGATTTACCTGGAACAGCCTGATCTGACATAAAAATAACATTGGTGCAGTAATAGTAATAGTAACTGTTGATACTATTAACAGTACTAGTTAATAGCGCCGTTACACACCATGTATGTATACGTATCTCTTTTAGTCCATCCTCTTCTTCAAATAAAGCAGTGACCTTTTATGGGATGCTCACTTTCTGACTTTGCTACTGTATACTCTTTACTCATTATGTCAGAGACAGAAATGAATCACAACAGCAGAAAAGAAAAACATTTTAAAATAATCTTTTCTTAAATTTTGTCCATTGATCAGATTGTAACTAGAATCTAGTAGGTTATTGTTAAGTCTAGTTTAAGCAGTATCACCACATTACACTCTTTGAATGAGTTTAAAACATCCACTTCTGCATCCTGTTTACAGCACTTGTGTAAGAGATTGAGTTTCGGTATGTGATCAATTCGAGGGACATGAAACCAGCCTGGGGGCTATGGTGTTTAAATAAAACCTGTAGGGATTCAGCAAAGAATGTGACTGTGCTCTTTGCACAAACACGGAGTGTACATTGTTTTCATAGCCTTTTATGACCTGTCAGATCCTTAATCATCAGATGTGAGGCAGGGGGAGACACAGACTGAACGTTTTAGAGTGCATAGCTTTCAGAATTTATGGAAATAAAACTGAGTTGAACTTAAAATGAAGCATTCATCAGTCTGTCACATATAAAATGCTGCAGGTTTTTCAAGCTTAAAAAGTTTCCCTTTGTCCACTGTGGATTTCTCTTTCTGGTTCACCAGTCTTTCACTATTTTACAGCAACAATTGCAGGAGGCAACCCAGACAAGCAGAGTAAAACAAACAAATAAACAACAACAACAACAACAACAACAACAACAACAACAACAATCTTATTTTTGTGCCTTGGTAAAAAAACAACAACAACAAAAAAAAAACAAAAACAATACTTTTACAACCTGCAAATTATTTTCTTTGTTTCTCTTGTTTATAGACAACAACAAGGTAAAATAGTTTTTAAAAGTTTGCATCTGACACCTTTTATGAGATCGGGGATGAATACGAATAATAAACAGAAATACTCACCACCACCATTTTTGTAGCACAGATATGGAAATCTCCACACATTTCCAAGCCCAATAATAGCACCAGCCACAGAGAGAACAAACTCCTTTTTGCTACCCCATTTGCCACGCTCCTCGACTGTTTGTGAAGCAGCCTTTGGAGGGAGATGGCACAGCCTGTGCAGAGAGTCTGCCATACTGCTGGAGAAATGCTCTAATGGGAAGACTGGCTTAGATTCTTGAGTTTCTGGATTGACTGACCGGGGACTACTGCCTGGTGCAGGTTAATAAGAGGCTGCCGAAATTGACTGCAAGATATTTTAGCCACAAGGGGGACCTCTAGATGTATGCCAAAACGAGTTTTCCAGCATACAAATGATGATGGATGGATTTTGAGTCATTTCCTCTTGGACATGATATTGAAAGTGGGGCTCTCTGCTTCACGCAAGGTATGAATGGCTGACAACCAGTAAACTTATTGCCTTCTCCAGGGCAAACACTAATTTTAACACAGTCACGAGTACAGATTTGCCAGTCAGCCTTCTTATATATAAATACACAGTGGCATGATTTGTACAATAAAGCACATCAGGTGTTTTAGAGTATTAACTGTAAGGGGTCCCTATGAACCTTGCCTGTGGAGTATATTGCAAGTCAAAATTAAAAAAAAAATGCTTTACAGTACTTTTTATACTGAAGACATATTTACATACTGTTTCTTTTCATAGGGAAATTCATATGTATTGCCACATGATTTCAAGCTTTTGAGCAGCATAGCAGAGCTAGAGAGGAGGGAGACACATCAAGTGTTCATGTGATGAAGTTTATCCATTACAGGGTTCGACATTGACCATGGCCACAAAAAGTTACTGTGTGGCCACTGAATATCCCCTGTAGGAGGCCCCCTGTGGCCACCGAGTTCTATCGGGTCCCTCTTCAGAATGAGTCTGTGTGTCTCAATGAGATTATCTGTTTAAATAAAGGTTGAATTAAAAAAAAGTCCCCATACTCAGACTTTGCAAAGGCAATACTACAGTTCTACAAACATCTTGTGCCTTTAAGTTCAGCATTCTATGAAAACAGTGAATGGTACTTGTACCAGTACCAGTACTGTACCAATATGGGCTACTGAAGCAAGGGTTTACGTACAGTATATGTAAATGAAGTGGTACCTAGAATGTATTTTGCAGGTTATTACCACCAGGGGCATTTCAGGGGAAGTGAAACATTGCCAGTGTAATGTTGTAATGCTATACCCGAAGAAAAACTCATTTAACACAGTCAACAATATGAGCCTTTTGTCAGGCATTTGGAAGACCTTCAGTGATTAATGCAATTTGTGACAGAATGGCATGTGTTAAATATATTATTATTATAAATAATGATAATAATCCTGCATACAGCTATGATCTATAATGACAAGCTATTTTTCAGATATGACTGAGCGGCTCTATGTGAAATATAACTCATTCTGTTCATGCTTTCATTTACATACTTGTCAAAGTCCAAGTATAGAGTTGCCTACAGGGGTACTTACTTATTGTATATTAGCTCTTCATCTAATGCAGTTGCCCTCATGCAAAAGCAATGTTCTGCCTGTCCACCTTTTCTGCTACTCAAGGATTATTTCTGTGCAGCACAGTATTTTAAGGTCACAGCAGGGGCTCCCTCACAATCTCTGGTCTTTCCTTTGAGTGCAGACTGACACTTCAAGCAGCTTACTATAGCTTGTTGGTTGTTAATGTGGCCTTTTCAGCTTTCACACAAAAGAATTCACTCGTTCCAGCCAAATCTCTTCAATATACTCAATCACCAGTTTTGAAAGAAGTATTCAGATCACTTACCAAAGTAAAAGTAGTCATACCACACTGTAGAAATTATTCTACTAGCTGTTAAATAAATGTAATGAAGTAAAAAGTAGAGTATTTCATCCTCTGATGTGTAGTAGAGTTGCAGTATAAAGAAGTATAAAATGGAAAAGCTACAGCAAAGTAAATGTACCTCAAAATTTCTTTCCTGTCGTCTGCAATAGAGAAATGTCGTATTTGAATAAGCTCTGTATGGGTTCACGAGACGGAGGAGACAGTTTATGTTTGAAGGTTCCTCCTGAACTCTGTGGAGGAGCATTTATATTTATTTAGTGCTTTTAGCTGTGTCTCATCAAAGTAATGCCCAACCCAAGATAACACACAATAAAAACAGTGTGATTTTAAATATAGTGTATAAATACAATGTGAAATCAATTCAAAATCAGCACAATATGAAACAAAATTCACCAATTTATCATAGCATGGATATAATTGGACAACACAATTGCTTTACATTGCATAAATAAAGTATGTAACTGAAAAAAGCACACTTTTGTGATTTCTTGTGGTGGGAACAGCATTAAATGTTATACGCTAAAATAAGTCAGTGAGTAACTATGGCTACAGTAAGACTAGGACTATCAAAAAATAGTAACTCAGTGACATAATGTGAACTTGGATTTATTTGAGTAGCTGGATCTGGTAAGGAAGCCAGAAGTGATGGCAGTTATAACAGTGATTTGTACTTCAGGTGCAAAGTAGTTACAGCATTTTAGACTTCATTTGTTACATTGACATGACACATGTTATGTCTGAGGATAGACTTCAGCAGCTTTATTTCATCACTTTCACTCTCTTGTCAGTGTATCTTTGACGTTGCCAAAAATTCAACATCGGTTTTCCTACAATCAGCTGTCATGGATCTCTTCACGTGTTTATTTTAATAAAACAGCTACACTGGGGCCCACAAGTCAGAACTGACTACCCAATCATGATACTATCACCTGTTAATGAACCTGTTTACCTGTGGAATGTGCCAAACAGGTGTTTTTGAAGCATTCCACATCTTTCCCAGTCTTTAGTTGCTCCTGTCCCAGCTTGTTTGAAACATGCTGCTGGCATCAAAAAAATTACAAAAATCAATGAAGCTGATACGACAAAACATTCCGTTTTTAACTGAATATGTGCCATGAAAGTTATCTCATTCTATTTTATTTATGTTTTATACAGAGTCCTAATCTTTCGGCCCATTACTACTATTCCCATGTGCTCCAGCAGCTGTTGCAGTGGAGAAGAAGTCAGACAGAGGCTTGAAAATCAGAATGTTTTGTTGTTGTAATCAGGATTGAAACAGTGCACTAGAAATCTGTGGTGACAGTGAATCTTAGTGGGCAGTGATGATCAAGATTGGCATCTCCTGATCCTCTATGGAGGTGGCATACTGAAGCGTGGAAACAAAACCTTAAAGATTTAAAAACTCCTCAAACTTTGTCTCGTCAATACTGTACATTTTACAGTGGCACAAGACTCACTGCTTATTGTGCAGGTTGCAGACTTGAAATGGAAACCCAGCAGAGGTGGAAGTCTTCATTCTTATTGTCTTATTGTTCAATGTGATTTCTTAAAAATGCTTAGCTTGTAAAGACCTGTTTAAAAGTTTAGAATAATAACATTATATTTAAAGCAGTATCAAAAATGTGCAGTTTCTCACATTTGCATCTCCATCTCAGCTCCGCCACTCGCCTTGTACTCATTGGCAGCAGGAGTGAGAGCTTCGTCTGGGTTCAAAGGGCACTGCTCGGGTGGCTTTGCTGTGTTGTGTGTCGTGTTTTCAGGGCGGCACAGCTGCCTGAGGTTCTGTAGGAACAGGGTGGCGATACAACAATTAGCATCACAATTCATTTGTAACACATTTATTTACGTTATAAATAATTTGCGTTAGAAATAAATGTAGCAATAGTTAAAGAAATGGGGAGGTGCAGTGAGTGTAGAATATTGCAGTCTTGTACTTAATCCCTTGACTTTTCTTCTGGCGCCACCATGAAGTTCACATTTATGGGTTTTTAGTGATTGTGTCTACAACTATTGGATGGGGCTATTGTTGCGCCCCTCAGGATGAGCTGTAATCACAGATGATTCCCTGACTTTTTCATTAACATTGTATGTTTGCAGAAAGATGCTATCTGATCTCCATGATTTTTGGCTGTTCAGGCCTGTTTCTGCCACACCAGCATATTGAGGTTTAGACTAATCTACAAGGAATGTGCACATGCATGTATTTGAGTGGTCAGTGCATTGCTGAATGATGTTGCATTGACTTTTTGCCAAACGTTGAATCAGGTTAAACTTTTTTGCCAGGCCCCTTAATGAAATAAATTAAATGAATGAGAAGGCTGAGGTTTAAGATATTATGTGTATACTTACAAGAAAATATGGCATTTTCTGAATTAATGCTGTCAAAAAGGATATTCTGTCAAGTTTGAGTTCTATGTTGTTTTAATATAGTTGAAACGATTAGTTGACTAATCAATCAATGGCAAAAAATAATCAGCAACTGTCAAACAGATTTAATGGTCGAATAAAATGGTGGGAAAAACACAAGCCTGTAGGTAGCACTCAGACACATACACATGCACAGAACCTTCATGGAAGTGCCTTTCTTCTCACCTCCAATATTTGGACATCATTAGTGTCAAGTTGAGTGTTTCTCTGAAGCATGGTGGCATGTGCAGCTGCATGTCCTTGACCAGCATGTGTGGCTAGAGGGCCTCATTAATGTATTGCTGCTCCTTTTGAAAGCTTTTAAAACTTGAAGTACATTATTGGACTCTGATGCTTGTCGTGCAGCAGTACCCGTAATTGTGGCAGTATGTAACTAGTTCTTTTTTCTGAACAGCCTTGACTGCACTGTGCAGAGCAGTGTTAAATCCTAACCCTGGCACTTATTAAGATTAGTAGGGTGAATTTGCTTGGATGTGTTCCATCATTACAGCTGTGAGAGACTCCTTCAGGTCAGAGTACAGGGGCTACCACAATCTTAAGTCTGAGTAATTATGTAAGTAATTAGGTAAGTAAGGATTAAAAATATAAAACAATAAATGACACCATTAAGTTAGATTGTAAATTATTACCAAAATGATAACAAAATGAAACTATTAGACATGACACATAAAGTTGAAAGTGCAAACGATCAGAAATTGTTCCCAACACTCACATCACAATAGATTTATGCATAGAAAGCTTTTATACAACAACTTTGATTCCAAACAAGTTGGGACATTGTGTAAAACAAAAAGAAACAGAACAGGATCATTTGTTAATGCTTTTTGACATAAACTCAATAGAAAACAGTACAAACATGATTTAATGTCTGACCTGATCAGCTTCATTGATTTTTGTAAATATCTGCTTACTCTGAATTTGATGCAGCAACATGTTTCAAACAAGTTGGGACAGGAGGAACTAAAGACTGGGAAAGATGTGGAATGCTCCAAAAACACCTGTTTGGAACATTCCACAGGTAAACAGGTTCATTGGTAACAGGTGATAGTATCATGATGGGTATGAAAGGGGCATCGTGGAAAGGCTCAGTCAATCACAAGCGAGAATAGAGCAAGGTTTACCACTTTGTGAACACATGACTGTATAAAGGGTATCGATACATGGGCTCAGGAACACAACTTTTACTGGAATCAGGGTCATTTCTTAAAATTGTGAGGAATGGCTGTTATAAATTTGGAGAGCTCAAATCGACAGAAATTGTGAATAAGTTGTGTGTTTAAATGACCAACAGTCAAAAACCTAAAGATATTCAGTTTATTATTGTTTGTCAATTATTGGCATTAGAAATACAACTCAAATGATAGTTAAGATGATGTTTTCATGTTTCTTTTTTCTTCACTGAACACATACACACACAACACATACCTGCCGCACTGTCCCTTTCATCTGAGTCACTTTAAAGATTATCCACAGAGGAACCAAGAGAACACATAACAGTCCAAGGAACCAGCCCAAAGCATAAGCCCAGGTCGGGTAGATGTAGGTTTTGTTGAACTTGAGAGGCTTGTACTTCACCACTGAAAAGATGAAGGTACCCTGACAGGAGAAAAAAAGAAAAGAAAATCAGGTGTTTGACATCCCTTTCACCATCTCTGACACATTGATTTTGTCTTCTGTGAGTGCAAAATTACTCTTTAGTATCATTCTAACACTTCAGCTGCAGTTTGAGGATGTTGCTTTCCTGTTTCAACAAGACATTTCCTTTGGGCAAAAACAATTAATGTATGTAATTTATGTATATTCTGATTGATGGCCTCACACGGTGCCCCGGAGCTAGACTTCAGATAAATGTAATCTCTTGCACAAAGCTGTCTGATTTACAACTGTCTTACCTAATTACAACTCATTTACCATGAATTCTGGGTGTATTAACACTTTTTCCAAACATGCTTAACATGCTTAGCTGCATAACTGTAAGGACCAGTTTTGTTTGCTCTTGTATATTCAATCACTTTGTAGGCACCATCTTACTGAGTGGTAGGCAGGGAGACAGCGCTAAATACGCCTGTGTTTTCACCCTTACTGTCCCCAATCCTTTAAATTGAGACCTCCCAGATGTTTTTCCACATGAAATTCTCATTTTAGGTCACATTTTTAAAATCCTGACTTCATTCACTCTCATCTCTTCCTCAGTCCTCACCTCCTACTTGGATTGGAGGAAAGAAGAGGACTGAATCCAAACAGTGTGAGCACAAGCAAATATACAGCAAAATAAAAGCAACTCTATTCCACTCACCATACAAACAGTAGGGGTAATGTAAAGCCAGCAAAGCTTCATTATTGGCCATGGACGATAACCTATCATGTCTTCAATGTCGTCATAGAGACGATCTGCACCTGGTGATGAAGAGGAAAATAAATTGGCAGTCTGAACTAAAAATCTGTGGAAATTAAAAGGAACTCTGCACAGTCACCCAAAAACAGAACGCTTTAGCTTGTGTTTTCTATTTTTGCTTGTGTCACAGATTAGAGCATCATGATCAAAAAGTTGTGAAGGAAATGACACCAGTGATTCAAATTTACAGTTTATAGAGTGGTTCTCTCTGCACACAAGAACAACACGGTGTAAGTTTTACAGTTGTACTGCTTAGTTATAAAAACACAGATAAGATTCCTTTTAACAATCATACAAAGACATACAAAGAATTTCTTTCTTTTTCTTGTAACATAAAAAAATGACATGATTCTCACACTGGGATACAAAAAGAAAATATGCAGGCCAAAAAGTAAACAGGAAAAAATGGGTTTAAGAGTGTGAACTTTTGTGGGTAAAAGCGTTGCAATTACGAGTACTTTGCCATGTCAAATGGTTTTCTAACTCTCACCACAAATCCCTCTGAGGCGCGACTGAAATTCCTCCTGACAAGGAGGCAGTGTGAAAGCAGTGTGTATAGCGCTCTGTCAGATCCTTTGTATTCATTCACATTCAAAGAAGCTCAAATGTCCATCAAGCTTATAAAAGCTTATAAAAGGAATTTAAAACAAAGCAATATCTAATAAATCAACTGTGACATATTATTCTTAATATAATAAGATATATACTAGGGATATTGACCTTGACGGCATCATCAAATGTCTCTAACAGCTCCAGTTGAGCATTTTCTCAGATTTCCTGGGAAGAGCTTGCATGAGCGAACGGTTCATCTTTTGTCCTCCCAGTAATCAACAAGTCAGTGCTTTTGATCTGTGCCTCACAAAGCCTGCTGCCCATCACTGGTTAGGTTTTACTTCACTTCAGTCCAAAAACACAATGAACCACCGGGATTTTTTTGGCCTTTTAAAACTTTGTTGATGATTTTCAATAGGCATAAAAATAAAAGCCATATCAAGTATATTGCTGATGAATGCAGGATAGCTTTAATAACTCACCATATATCCATCCCATTGCTATCGACTGACACACTGAGAGAAGGAGAAGATTGTTACCACTGCAAACATAATGGTCAAAAAGTTGCAGGAAATACAAGCCTCCCTGCAGGAAGACGGAGGGTTGACTGTTAATGCACATCAAACACAAAAACAACACACTCTTGTCTAGATTAAATTTTTCAGCATGGTACAGGTCCAGCACAGACTCTAAGTAATCTCTAAGGCTAGCACAGTAATCAGTATTAGCTTGTTTTTGGACAGCACAGGCTCTTTTTTATAAATTGTGAACAGAACACAAACATGAGAAGCTGTGGGTGGGACCCACTGGAGTTTCACCTCTGTGACCAGAAGGAGGCCGAGGAAGAAGCAAACAGAGCAGAGACAAAGCAGCAGCAGCTCTCGGCGATAAGCTCTTCGAAACACCGTGGGGAACATGTCTGTCACAGAGGTCATCAGGCACTCCAGACTCACAAACTGCCAGAGACACAGACCAACGAGTAAACTGAAAAGCTCTCATGAAGAACTCCGGAGCTGGTGTCTGCAATTAACTAATATGAAGTAACAAAACTAAACTGAGGATTAAAAACTCCTCAATGGGATGTTTTTATCTCACCTGCGTATCTGCACCCAGCAAGATGACCATGACAAAGAAGCATACAGCCCATAACTGAGGTAAAGGCATCATGGCTACTGCACGAGGATAGGCGATAAATGCCAAACCAGGCCCTGTGTTTAGAAGGGGATTTTTTTTAATAATACAGTTTAAATGGTTTTCAAGGGTCAATATTCATCTTTTTGTTTAACCACATCATGCAGGGCTCCTTTGCCTTTAGAGTATCCTAAATTCTTTGAGGTACAGATTCAACCAGTTGCTGCAGACAAGAACTGTGGCACATTAATTGCTGCAAACTTTATGCTTTGCCCAATCAAAGAGATGCACTGAAGGCTTGGAAATCTCACAGCTATAAACTTAAGTGATGGTCTGTTGAAGGGCATTTCATTATCTTCAAATTTAGGATTAAAGGTTGTCCAAGTAATTTTGGCTATTAGTGTATGAGCAGTGTTTTGGCTGAGAAAAGGATAACCCAGGAGGTTTGTCTCAGTTAAGATTAATTAATGACAACAAACATTTGTGGTGAATTCTGCACTTCAAGATCAGAGTTGATTGTTCAGCAGCTCTGAAGAAGCAAACTTCACTGGTTTCAAAACGACAGAGCACCACAGCTGGCTAACACTGGCACATGTACAGAAATGCTGATTAATGTGCATTGTCCTTATAAATCCAAACATTAAATTAGATAAATGAAATGAGTGATGGATAGTGCATCCTGCAGTATATTATCATGCTGGAAGTTTCTAATTCAAAATGGCTGGACAAAGTAGAACAACATTAATACACATTTTTGTCCAGTCTCAGTTAAATATGGTGATCTTACCAGAAGCAGCCACTTCAGATATTGGCAGTCCTTGTTCGTACGACATAAAACCCAAAACTGAAAAGATTGCAAAACCTGCCACAAAGCTGGACCCGCCATTCACCAAACACAGAACAAATGTGTCCCTGAGGAAACAAGCAAAAGGTATGTAGCAGACAAAAGACTCTTTGTTAGTTTTGTTAAATTTTGTCACTTTGACAGGGACCATCCTCCAAAGTGAGTACCTTAAATTTCCCTCAGGCTATAACCTGTCAATGAACCATATTTACGTAAGTGCTGTATTTATGTAGTCTACAGTATTCATATACCAGTACTTTACTTGAGCATGTCCATTTTTACTGGACTACACTTGCAATAGTGTAATGAGCCTGTAAGTTCAAGTAAACATTTCCAAATGGTTCCACTTTAGTTTTGCATCTTGTAAATAATGTCTTTAAAGTAGAAGTGTTGTGGTTCTAGGAATGTTCCCAGAAGCTTCTCAGAAGTTTACTCATGAAAAAAGTCCATATAGTCAAATCTCAGAAAGCTGTGCAAGAGAGTGCCTTTCTCACGATCTTTCTCAAAATGAATGGAATTGTGTGAAAACGTTACAATGAGAATAAACAAGAAAGCATGACAGAGATAATGATAATGTGAACTTTCAGAACACTATAAAATAGTGAAAAATTGGCATATTTAGAAATTTCTGACCATTTTGTGGGGGAAAAAGCCCTCCTAATCAGCATATTGATCAATAATGAAAATAATCCTTAGTTGCTAATGAAGTCATAATAGTATGTTTCAGAAAACAAGAGAAAAATGATTTGCTAGAATCTCAGGCCAATCTAGGTTTGTTTTCATGATGCATTCAAAGAACAAAAAGACAAAGAGCAGAGAGCACTTACTTGTAACAGTCATTGTTATACTGATTGTAACTGCCCAGAGCTGTCAAACTCCCCTGACAAATCCCAAAAGAGAAAAGAACCTGCGCGCCTGCATCCATCCAAACCTAAGCAGATGCCAAAACAAAAATATTAATGAACTTTCACTATTTAAACTACTGTAAGAATGGAGACTGCTGCACAATAGTGTCAAATTGAGGCGTTTTACAGCAGGGTGGCTTCTGGTGGGAGGCTATTGAGCGGGCAGCTTGTCTTGGTGTTTGTGTCGAATGTTTGACTTTATTACTTACTTGAGGGTCCACCAACCTTGTCGGGTCAGGATACAGGTAGAAAGCTAAGCCGTCCATAGCTCCTGGTAAAGTGAGTCCACGAGCCAGCAGAACCACCAGCATCACGTAGGGGAAAGTGGCTGTAAAGTAAACTACCTGTCAACACAAGACAAAGTCAGCTCTCTGCTTTATAAGTAAATACAAAGTGTAACATATTACTACCTGAACGCTAAAGACTAAACACACCATAGCACTGTCTGTTCAAAACAGGATACCAAACCGCATGAACTCCTTGGAGTGGCTCCATGTTTACTGACGTATAGACTTTGTCTTTACAGTCCTCGTGCCATGTATGGAAGCATCTGCATTTGTCATGTTTCTCCATTCAACCATTTCGTGCTGGTAGTGTTTGTCAGTGAAGATAACATGGAGTCTGCACAAAGCTGCTCTTTTTCACAAATGCTTGACCAGTACGTATGAGCCGATTTGAGCCTGATTTGCAGCTTAGTGCCCCTACAGTTTGACAAAGACTGGTGAAACGTTTTGGTGGAAGATGAATTTATTTATTTGCATGCTAGTCGGCAGTGTTTTGGGTGACTCTGCTAAAAGAGAGCATATTTTTGGTGAACGCTGAACTGAGCGTATACATTTGTAACTAATGAATGTGTTTTGGGCATCGTTACCTCTAAAAACTTGTTCAAAACCCTTGCTTTCTCACAAACTGGGAGCAAAAGACAAACTGGATTGCGAAGGCATGACCCGCCCTACTCTGCTTCTGATTGGCTTACCCTGATATTCTTATCCTAACCCCAAACTCATTCTCATGCCAAACCTAATCACAACAATGAAGTCAGCGTGTACTAGCCAATCAATGGCAAACTAGGGCGGGTCACCAACTTTTTACATTCCTGGTGCTCAGAATTACCTCTTAGATGTTATCTGTGGTAACTTTCCATAGTTGTTAAATCCTGTCTGTGATCATAACTGTTGTGCAGTGTTTTCATCTGTTAGGCCTTTAAAAGCATTAAGCTGTTACTCCAGCAGGACTTTCTGTGCTCTGATGACACGTCGTGGGCAGCTGTGTTGATATTTTCTTACTCTTTCACGTCCTCTAACATGACTTCTGATTTGCTAAATGTGTTTTGTTTTTGACTTCTGATTTATGACAGTGGGACTTAATGCTCTTGTTTGCAGCTGTGTTAATGTTTTGTAATTGTTTCCTGTCCCCTAGCACGACTTTTACTCTGCTTTAGTGTTTTGTTTTGTTTTACGACAGCAGGACTCAAAGCTCTGCGTGGTCTTTTTACTTTTGTGTGACATTTTGGGAATGAAATTTGGCCACATGAACAGGAGGTATTCATCAGGTTGACACGAGTGATTTGCGATGCATTTGTGCAGTTCAGAGAGCTTATCTGAATCTGATATTCACTGTTCATAGAAAAAGCAAGAGACGTTTAAGAACAGCAGCACGACACCTCATCAAACTTCTACCTGTCAGCAACATACAGACTGAGAACAAATGTAGGGAAAAACAGAATAAATGAGAAATGCTGATGCTTCCATGCAGGTGTACTGCATGACACAATAAGCAATTACCAGCCTTGTTTTAATATAATTCTTCCTCAAGTGTTATAATAGAAGAAAACTACACACATACACACAATCTAGTCTCATCTGCTGAAGAAAGACTTGTACCTTTCCAGTGGATCTTACTCCTTTCCAAACACAGAAGTAGCACAGGATCCACGCTAGTAAGAGACACAAGGCCAGCTCCCACCTCAGGCTCCCAATCTCCTCGATCCCTTGAGTTATACCCAGTACTCGTCTCCTGAGAAAAAACACGTCATATTTCCAAAACAGGGTCAGTAAAAACACTAGGAAGTTTGTTCAAAACTACTCAAAATGATCATATGATTATAAAGAACATCATAATAATGGTTAAGACTGACTGATCATGTGATGTTATTACTACATTGTACCATATTCATGTTGAAAAAAGGGCCATCTTTTGTTTTGTTTTTCAATTTCAGGTGAAAATGAGTAACACACAGTGATACAACTTCAAAACTAAGCACCAATTTTATAACTTAACATTAGTGATGCCCTGGATACATATGCGCCAAATAAAGAGAGAATTTGTTTGAGCTGGCCATTTTTCAGTATATACCACTGGGACAACCCGCAGGATTTTCTTTTCCCACAATATTTGGCCAGCCAACTAAAGTTGACTTTCGTGAAGTGATACTGTTCGAGAAACAGATTGTGATACTCTACACTTGCTGGCCAGCTAAAAAAAGGAGCAGCTAGAAAAGAGTCATCTGTCTTTCTTCCATGTCACATGCTGAGCTGAAAATGTCAGTGTGTAAAAATAAAGAAGCTAGAGCGAAAAATTTGAAAGTGATGTTGGCACCAGAGGACACATCGGGATTAGCAAAGGCATCAAGTTTTATTTGCTAATCTGAAATGTCAGCACAAAATTTGGTGTCAATCCATCAAGTAGCTGCAGAGATATTTTAGTTTGGACTAGAGTGGTGGACCAACTGAGAGATTGCCATCCTAAAGAGATCCAGTTTCAGTAAATGTGTTGACATTTGGACTGACAGTAGCTCTAGAGGAATTTCTTTACTTGTGCAAACACTGGAGACTTCAACATGGAAATGCAGCTCACCTTTGACCCAAACATATGTTCATGTATTTCTTTGACCGACCTCTCCATGAACCAGTGTTCATAATATGTGACCCAAAGACAAACACACAAAAACAGCGGGCTCTTTTTGTGTAATTTTTCACTCTGGCTTGTGTCAACTTTAGTTGGCTGGCCAAATAGTGTGGGAAAAGAAAAATCCTGCTGCCGAGCTGCGGGTTGTCACAGTGGTATACACTGAGAAATGGTCAACTCAGCAGCAAAATGTTCTTGAAGTCAAAACGGCAGTTGTTACCTATTAAGAAATGTTCTTTCACTTCTTGTCTTTGTCTTTGCTGCCAACTGCATTTGCATGTAATGGCCAAATATTTGGTAGAATTACAGTTCTGGTGAAAAGGTGTAATGGATGCACCACAGAGAATATATTGTGAATATGTAAGTTTATAAGTTTGTATAAATTTGAATCTTTGGAAATTTGTACAAGACAACGCAATTACATTACAGCCATTATAGTGGCTTTGTGATGTTGTACTGCAAATGTAGGACTAATGCAAATATCAGCATGCTAACATACAGTAACATGGTGATATGAAGCTTCACCAAGTGTAATGTTTACCATGTACTCTGTGCAATTTGGGTATTGGCATGCTTACAATTTCCAATTAGTAATGAACACAAAGTATAGCCGAAACTGATGAGAATGTCTTTAGTGTTGCAAGTATTTAGTCATACAACAAAGTATTAAACAAAAAAGAATTTGGACTATTGTTGGTCCTAGAAGAGAAAAAGGGGGATCACCAAAGCTTTTATAATTCATCCTCACGGGAACATCAATGTCTGTATCAAATTTTATGGCATCCGTCCAATAGTTATGATGACATTTCTTGCAAAGCCTCAAATTTGAAAGTGATGGTGGTACTAGAGGGTAAATTGGGATTAGCAAAGGCATTAAGATTTATTTGCTAATCTGAAATGTCAGCACAAAATTTGGTGTCAATCCATCAAGGAGCTGCTGAGATATTTTAGTTTGGACTAGAGTGGTGGACCAACCAAGAGATTGCCATCCTAAAGAGATCCAGTTTCAGTAAATGTGTTGACATTTGGACTGACAGTAGCTCTAGAGGAATTTCTTTACTTGTGCAAACACTGGAGACTTCAACATGGAAACGCAGCTCACCTTTGACCCAAACATATGTTCATGTATTTCTTTGACCGACCTCTCCATCAATCAGTGTTCGTAATATGTGACCCAAAGACAAACACACAAAAACAGCAGGGCTCTGACGCACCTTAGTATCAAGCCTCCTAAAATCAACTGATCAGCTATATACTGAATTACACTTACTCCCAGAATTCTGTTGCAGGCGTTGTTGAATTCTCTGTTGATGTCCAATTGGAAGACACATTTTTTTTATCAAATTCAACACAAAACTCTGAGGAAAAAACAAGAGGAGATATTTTAACTGTAGATACATATTTGAAAACTAGACAGATACAGTTCTATATACTCATCAAATGCAAAATAATTCTCAACCACTTTATCATGCCTCCACGCTGGTGACAGCCGTAGCCAAAGACATTATGTTTGCAGGTTGTTCGTCTGTCCGTACATGCATCCCAGTCTTGTGAATGCAATATCTGAGGAATGCCTTACGGGAGTTTCCTCGAATTCAGCACAAACATTCACATGGACTCAAGGATGACCTGAGGGAGACTGTGACCATATTTCACATTTGGTCATATACTGAATTGGTGACTCTAATCTTGGGCGTCCACCTGTCCATCAACTGTGGTGATTGCATAGATCTTCTGTGCTGTTGGGTTGAAGATGTGTGTGAAGCATCCATGTTTTACAATTTGCAGCAACATCCATAGCTGAAGCATTGTCTGCTGTGATGGCTACAACTGTCCATTCTATGAGAATCAGGCTTGTTGGCCAAACATTTGAACACATACAGCCACACATACACATATAGACATACAGCAGATAGTCCACCACAGGCTTGTGCTTTGCTTTATTCCAGATTGTACCCAGACTGACTTACTATTTAAGACCGGACAGCAAAAAATCACATGTTTCTCACTGGAAATTAGTCATTGGACTACATATAGTCACATACATGCCAATGTGCTCATAACTTCCATGTCGGCAAAAAATACACATAACTTTACTACACATATTATGAGTATAGATAGACATGGATGCAAACTGCATCCATGAGGCATACAGTGGTGTGGCAGTAATTCTAGTACTAATTTGGGATGTTAATAACCCTCCACCTCTGTCTGTTCCCAAATGCTGACTGCAGTGAAAACACTGCTACCCACAAGGTTTAGTTATCTCCTGTTTTTTTTGTTTTTTTAAACTTTTTCTGAGCTACATCGCTGTTGTGAAACCAGTCACTTGATTTATAAGTCAAAGAATGCAATCAATTTTCCTTTAAATTTCTCGGTAGCCATTCAAATCCAAGCTCATGGACCTTTCCATTACTGCTGTTATGAAGATAGGTGAGAGAAATTGATGAACAACACATAGACAGACATTTGTTATGCACATCGTAATTCCTTGTCTCCATGTGTACCTGTGTTCCAGGAGTTCCTGCAGCTGGCCCATGGAACCTCAGCACTGAAGGACGAGAACAGGTAGAAGAAGGCCCATGCCTGGATGACAATGTATGACACGGCAGCATATGCAATCACAACCTGGGTAGCATAACCAATCCCTGAGGAGACAGACAAAGTGCCGATTATTGATAATGATGGGCAAAATGTTACTGCAGCATGTATAAAACTGGATCGGTTAGGTTTTAACAAAGATTGTAGGTGTGGAGTTTCTTCCCACTCCAGCAATGACCACGCCTCAAGCACACCCTAATTCCACACCAAGGTATTTAAGTGCTCCTGATTCATTCATTTCTCTTTCAACTCGTTTTCTGCACCCCTTAACCCCAAAACCCCCTTCTTCTACTCTCTTCTTTCTCTCTCTCCTGTCTCCCATCTCAATATAGGAACTATATAGGGCTTAACTAGAACCAAAGGGCATCAGAAGAGACAACTGCCTCACAATGAGTCTCTACCTTCCCCGGTTTTCCTCCCGACACCAAACCAGCAGCCAACACCGTCCTATCATTGCACCCCATTCATCCAAGACCCAGAGTCTACTATCCATTCTTTCGTCCCTTCCTTTCTTCCCCTTTTCATCTTCTTTAACCTCACCCCTTCATCCCTCCACCCCTCAACCCTCATTCTTTCATTCCTCCTTTCATCCCCCCATACTAGAACTTCCTTCTTCATCATCCCCACTCTCCTACATCCCAACACATTTTATCGTAAATTCATATCTCTGTGGCGTGGTCTTTGTTAGTGAAGTGAATATATAAGCACTGTTCTTACATCCCATCCTGAAAATCCTGAAGCAGCTTGCAGACCAGGGTGAATAATTTCAGCAATCAAATCTCAATCTTGACCTCTCAAGAAATCCCAACGTCCAGTTTAGAAGATGTTTTTATGTAACTGAAGCACTTATCTGCAAGGCCTAACTGTATTAAATTAAGCTATTTTTTTTTCCTGCACTATATTAAATGTATGTTTGCACTTCCAAACTATGACCCTTAGTTTCAACTTTTGACCCTTCTCTCCCCTTGTATTGGTATTGGTATTTTATCTGGCTGGAGTTGTGAAAGGCCCATACAATATGCCCCAGGCCCACCACCAGAGAACAGACCCCATCTGTGATCAGCAAGTGATAATTGAGTTGACATGGAGGACTCCAGTGATGAAATTTTACAGCCTCAGGATGAGTTGGCAGCCTACATCGAATTCAAGACACCCAAGGACAGCCGTTTCGAAGTGTTTTTGGAAGAGGCGTGCTAAAATGTTTCCTAACCTGACAGTGATTGGAAAAGGAATGCGCTCGCCATCCCAGCATCGAGCGCAGCCAGTGAAAGAGGCTGTTCGTCAGCTGGATTTGGGATTCAAGAACAGAGAACCCAGCTTAAACTTAAGTCTGTGGAAGATATTCTTTTTCTATATAGCAACCTCAAGGGCAAATAAATGTCAGCATAGTGAGTAGTAGTAGTCCTAATGGAGTCTTAATTATGGTTTGAGGTCACGTCTCTACATGTTCCAATTGCATAAGTTAGAAAAGCACTTTAAGGTGAGTGACTGTGTAGCTTAATCACGGTTGGGCTTGTGGGACTTAAGGTCCTGATTTGACTTGTATGACGGTTCCAATACAGAGCACTGCACATGCAGGATAACAAAACTGGACCCGTGCAGGACTCTGATAATCACTCAAGCACTAAATGTGTATTAATCCATAGGTGGAAATAGTTCCCAAACAAATGCTTTATTCATTCCTGTTTGAGTAATGTTTCCTCAAAGCTACAGCTGTGACCTGTTTTTAAAGATTTTTGTCCACAGACAGAATAGAGAAGTCAGAAAGTGTTGCGCAACAGACAAGCCATTGTGGTTTTCCTCTTCTTACTGCACTTCTTAATGTTGAAAAAAAAAATTGGACTGATGCCAGCACTATCCTTCAATACATAACACGTTTCAAGAGAATGCTGCTGCTCGCCAGTAGCCCTTTGTGTCTCTGCACAGTAAAACCGCCCCGTTAACGGCTGTGTTCTCACTCTACACACATTGTCACCCTGGATCAACAGCATCCAGTCCCCATGGTTGATACCAACTGTTCAGTAAACTTCCAAAACAAATAAAAGAAACCCCACATTATAGAAAAAATATATATCATATCACGCTCTGAAAGGGTGACACAGTCCTTAATACACTGCTACATAATACAGTTCTGTTCAACACACTGACCTTCAAACAAGGGGCAGAAGTGCCTCCAGCAGGTGATACACCCTTGAGATGTGAACTGTCCCATGGCTGTCTCCAGGAAGAACATTGGGATACCACAGGAAAGAAGAAACAAGACATACGGAACCAAAAACGCACCTGAGAGAAAGGTGATGAGTGACAAGCATGTCAAATCCGCTGATTTTTATGCACTGAGAATTGAATTCAACTCAGTTTAGAGAAAGCAATACAAGACTTTACAAGACGATTTGTTTTCTTTAGGCTCTATTTGTTTTGTTTTTGGCATGGCAACATCTGGTTACCTTATTTGGCCCACATGGAGTCTCACAATATTCACAGAATACACAGATTTTACTTAAAACTTTTCGCAGTCCCATAAATTCTGAAGAGCTGGTCCAAAAATCTAACACATGTAGTCACAGATTAAAGCCTTGAAATGATCAAATACTCATGTAATATGACCACAGAGTTTAACGAGGCTCAGCTTGAATTAGCGGCACAATTTGCAGTTTTTTTATGTCAATGACTAGCTTCCAAAGTAGGCAAAAACAATGATCCCCTTTGTCCACCAAGTTGAATTTCATCACACACACTCAGAGAAAAAAAAGTTTATTTAATAACAAACAGCAGATTTGTGCTAAACCTGAGCAACTTACTTATCATTTAAATGTTTATATGAGTCGATGTTATTTGCACACATTTATTGACATTACATTTTGAGTCGGTGCAGTTGCTGGACCTTGTGCGGAAAAGTAAGTGTGAGGGCATAAAGTATGGATGATGTTTAGGGGAATCCTGCTTACCTCCACCATTTTTGTAGCACAAATAGGGGAACCTCCAGAGGTTTCCCAGTCCAACCAGGGTTCCTGCCACAGCCAGCAAGAACTCCAATTTGTTCGCCCACTGGCCCCGGTCCAACAGCTGAGTTTTCTTCACCAGACTGTTATCTTTACTGGGTGTCTCAAGGCTGTTTCCTTTGAGGAATTCTCTTGACATTGTCAGGAAGAGTTGTAGTTATTTACAACGGCAGTGAAATCTGATCTAAAATGTCCTTCCACCTTCCTCACATTTATAGGATAAGGGCTGCCAAACCTCTGGGTTATGCACAGAGTCAGAACTACTCAGCTGATTATTTGGTCCTGTTTATAAGCTTTATTTATTTATTTGTTGAACTTAAGCTGGCAGGATTATCAGGAGTGGAAAGTTTTCACTGGCAAGTATTTATCAGCAAGCTTATGAGAGCACATTTTGGAAATAAAGCGATGCACAGTGCAGCCCAGTGTAAAACAAAAACATGGTGAGGTACTTACCCCTCCATCACAAAGCCCCCTCCCCCAAGAGTTGCTTCCAGCAAATTGATCAGTATTCCTCTCAGCTGGGTGTACTGCCGGCTCTCTACACAAACAACAGGTCATGAGCAGAGCCAGAGTGAGAAACAAAGTAGCTGTGGTTTCCTTTGGCCCCTCTATGACCTAATTATTGTCGGATTGGTCTGCACGCCATACCGCGTAAGTTGAAAAACCGTTTGGCTCTGATAAAGATCCAAGGTATACCACTTCCCTGCTGTATTTTTCCACTGAGACAGGAGCTGCTTGTGTCATTGAGATTAGCTCAGTTGCTAACAACTAAACCAAATCAGCTGAGCCGTCTCTGTTATGCTAGTGGCTGTACACAGGCTTCAGTTATCTGCCAATTGGGAATTTGCAGCTTTGGGTTATAAATCATTTAGAAACAATACCAAAAGGAAGTTTTGTATGCAAACAGTCATCTGGTTTGAATAATTGAAGAAAACAATGTGATTTGTACCATATGGCATCTTATTAAAGTAATACAATTCAATGAAAGCACTGCTTTATCATTCCCATCTACAGCTCTTTTTATGAATTATTCTCATGCTATTTTGTACTTTTCTTTTCATATCTATCTCTATGACCTCTGATTTAATAGTAATGTTTATAGGTCTATTACTTATTTACTACGAGTGCACCACACCTTAGTCTTATGGTTGATTAATAACTTAATTCTAGTCTTTAGATTTCCCTGACTTCCGTCTTCTAGTTTTTATGATCATCAATCTTTATTGTACTGGTATTGTAACTCTTAAAAACACTGTGGCATCAATAAAGTTCATCTTATCTACATCACACCCGGGGTATTCACTTCAGAGCAGCAGAACCCAACACTGACATGTTTTAAATTGATATGGTGAACTTGTTAGCAAACACTTGCTTATTGACACGTCCAGGAAGTTACAGAGCGGCATTATCATTCATTTGCAGTCATGTTTCTGGCCACCTGGTGAACGTAAGTCCAAAGTTCACCCTCTTTTAGCTCAGTTTTTGATCTCTACCAACTCTTGAGGGGAATATCTGGCTCTTTGGCTGCTAATTGCTTGACTTTTAGCTCATTGCTAACTGTGTTTGTCTGCTGTTTGGTGCTAAGTAGTTAGTGTACACTGCACTTTTTGAGCTTTCATGCAAAAAAAAACAAAAAACAATGCTATTATATACCAAAAATGCCATTAGGTATTGACTTAAGATAAAAAAAAAACATATATTTTGGTTCAATACTTGTTCTCTTGCAATGCCCAGCAATTCACAATTAATTCACAAGGTGCATAACTGCCATAATTGCAAGATTTCAGTTGCCTTATCTACACTGTTTTGTGTCTCAAATCTCTTTTCATTTAAATGTGCAGCACTGCCACAACCCATCTCGGCCTCTGTTTGTAGCACAGTGAACTGTTTGTAGTGAAAACTCCACTGGGGAACTGGAAATTTCAGATGATCATATTTCAGGTACATTTGGTGGTCAGACAGAAATCCAACCCTCAAATGACAAACTGTCGGGCAAGTTTCATGACACTGTGTACAGGCTTTGTCCATCTACCTGCCTTCCGTTACAACAAAATGAATTATTGAGTGCTTGAGTTAAGTTAAAACCCTCCAGACTTAACATTAGTGACGCCAAATAGAGTAGAAACAATAAAAGCTCTGCTTTATTTGTGAGGCTCCTCTTTTCATACAATTATTCAGTAACCATAAAACAAGACAGACATACAAACACAAGACAAGACCGCTACTATTTAAGGCATATATTTACAGTTTGCTGTAAATCTCTAGAGCTAACAAGGACCATGCTCTCTGTACATCAAATTATTAAAATTGTTTACACACTGGCAGACACTAAGTACATGCTCAAAAGAAGTTAATATTCAGCTGCAAAAAAAATTTGTTGAATAAAATCGCCATTTAATTTCTGGTTTAAGCAAAAATGGGAAACATGATTATGTCCACTTGGATAGTAAGTAATATATCCTGGGCAGGTTGTTGAGCTACAGACCACTGTACATGTCCTCAACAAAAAGGCAATCTACTTTGAATGGTGTTCACACAGTTAATATTTCTCTCGTCTGGGCACAGACCTCCATCACACAGCACAGCTTATCTCAGCTGCTGGGCTGGAGGATGAATGGTTTGAGTGTTGTATTACACATATTTAAACAGGTCCATTTCATGTCTGTCTTCAATGTTTCCTCAGAAAATAATAAAAAGACCAGAGTAACCAAAGCGTTTCGCCTCCAAGAGTGATCAGGTTTGATCGACAGCCCAAAAAGGTTCTGTGTTCACACAAGCTGTGTTGACCTGACTTGTTTCTTTCTTGCTTAAAAAAAGATTTTTTTGTTAGATCTTGTACTGTTCTGATTGTTGAGCAGCCTGTTCTGGTGTATTTTACAAAAATATTCTAGGAACACCTTAAAAAATATCTTGTACATGTTGTAATGTTAAAAATTTTACATGTTATGAACTGAGGAGGCACATGATCCTGGAGGAGAAACGCTTCGTTTGCTCAAATACATTTATTGATTCTTTGAGACATTAGAGGTTCGACTTAAAAAAAAAATAGACACTGTTTAGTGCACAGTAAGATATTTTTCATAGCTTCATTTTAATATTAGAATTACATTTACTTTTACATTTTGGACAAATCCACACTCTATAATTGATAGAATTCACCAAATGTCAGGCTCACTTTGTTTTGGGACAGTGTGGGATGAAGAGGAGGTCAGATAACATACAATGCATCTGTGTGTGGAATGATTTAAGAATGGAAAATGACCCAAGTGTTTCTTTTCGGACAAATGAAGCAAATCAGCTTTTTATATTCACCTCTAATGGCAGCATGATAAGACCATCACTGCGTACTCATTTATAAGCCATGGATGGACACAGAAACATACAACAAATATCTGAAGAAGCATTTTTAAACTGAGACAAAAACATAAAGTTTTTTTTTCCCTCTTTCATCAAAAATATTTAGCATGGTTAAACCTTCAGCTGTGCATTCATATCATAAGTAGAGTCTACAACAGCAGTGAGTCACTCGAGTCTCACTCGATGAGTCAGAGAGTACCTGCAGTTCCTTGTAGGTCCCGGATTTTGTCATGCTCAAGCATATTTGGCACTCTGTCGATTCATAAATTGATATAATAGTCACAAAGTTAGGCCATTGCAACCTGTATGTAAATACACAAATCTGTCACAAAAATGTACAGCTCAGACCCGTACATGTACATCACCCTCTGGTGGTGATCACACCCTCGTACCAGACAAAAACAAACCAGATATAAAAAAGAAAAAAGATACACACTAAGAAGAAGAGATATTACAGTTTTCTGACACTTTCAGTATTTTGACAGAGATCTATCTCATAGCATGGACAGACAGTTGAGGTTTTACAATATGTCTTTTAGATTATGATGTTATGATGTCTGACGAGACGATGAGGATGAGGATGAGGATGATGAATACCACTGATGGTGAAGATGACGTGCAGCACTATGGCGCACACACTGTTGCTGGCCTTTCTTTCTCTTTCCATCTGACTCATGTTACACGCTTTCAGTACAAATTGGAAAGTATACAAAAAAAAAAAAAGAAATCTCTGACAGGAACTTTATTTTCACATTCTTCAGCCCTATGAGAAGAAATGGCAGCTGATGAGGAATCAGACGGAGTGCACCATAGCCACATGACATGATAATGACAAACAGGCCGCCATCTTTACTCATTATTAACATTACATGCTACAGGACATACCAGTCAACACCTCAACACCTTTTCAGTCACATCGAATAGTTTCACTCAACACCTTTTCAGTCACATCGAATAGTTTCACTCAACACCTTTTCAGTCACATCGAATTGTTTCACTGCATCTCCTAAAAACCACTCTACAGATCTCAACAAACGATTCATTCAATGTTCTTTTCGACAAGATGAAAGAAATAGTTCAACATTTTGGGAAATGGGCTCTTTTCTTTTTGCTTTCTTCCCAGGCGTCATATAAGAATGCTGATACCACTGTCTACCACTTTGGTAACAATCCAATGAGAGTGACTAAGAATGAGAACATTTCAGGGCCAGAGGCAGTGACTTCCTGAAACTTTGGGTGGATGCCTGGCAACTGCTGTCACAACAGCCTCACCATAAAAGCACAAACAAGTCATTTTTACATTTAGGTTTTTGTCTGGATTAAACAAACGAGACATAACTTGTTAATGTGTGACTTGTAAAGGTGCTGATTTTTGATCCAGGCTAGCAGTTTCCCCCTGATTCCAGTGTTTTTGCTAAATTAAACTAAGCTAAGCTAACCATCTGCAAGCTGTAGCCTGATATTTAGTGTACGGACATGGGTGTGGCATCAATCTTCTACTCTAACTATAAAAAAGCAAATAAGCATATTTCCCAAATGTCAAAATATCCCTTTGGACATAAATTCAAAATATGGTGTAAAACAATCAGGAGTTGGCACTTTTGTCAAATATAACTTGAAGTATGAAACCACTTCAACTGAAGCCCCTTTCAGCTTCACCATCATCAGTCTTTAAACTTTGAACAGGCGGTGATTTATTCTTACAACGAGCCGCCCTCATAAACAGTAATGAAAATGTTTCTCCACCTTGAATATGAAAGGCACAGTGAGAAATTTGTTTAAATGGACTTTGAGATACGCAGTCATGTTTGTACAGTAAACACAGAGCACAGCCCTTTAGTTAACCAACCCACACAATAAATTCAGTTTGGAGAACTTAACGACAGGAGTTGTTATCTCGACTTGTAGCTCCTTGCCCTGCAAATCATGTCAGCAGAGCACACCATACCAATGAGCAGCGCTTAATAATTTCACAGACACCTGTGTGAATGACGCCTCGAGCATAAACACAGAGCGTTACGAAAATGAAATGCTTGAGATAACATCAACTGATGACAATGAGTTATGAGACGAGAGCTGAACTCCTTTTGAACTGCGGCGCATCACAGGAGCATTTTTTTGTGCAGAACGAGTTGCTAAACGATTATTTTAAATATTTCTACTATTCATCTGTAAACACAGAAGTACATGGTAATGACGCCGTAATCACTGCAAACTGGTTGGGTGGTGGTGAGGTTACTGCGTTATAACAAAGATTGTTAACACATTTCAACATGGATGTTTTTTTTAAAATGACCATAAAACCACATGTAACAATATTCTGAGAAAGGCGATGAAACACTCGCTGATGCCTGTATGAAACACTGCCACTGCTTTGAGATGTTTTATACAATAAAGTTGAAGTGTTGCCAATGGTCACCTAATGTATGGCACTGTTAATGTGAGTTCAAGCAAACACGTTGTCTGACAATCAGGAAAAGAGGCATCTTTTCTTTTCTTTTTTAAACTTTCATAGCTAGAATCCAGCTATGAAGACTGCAAAATAAACATTGTACTTGAAATAAAAATAAGACTGCTGATTCACAGAAGAACAGGAGATTAAATACATAAAGCCCACAGCTCTATAGACTACTATTTAAATTCCCCACTTCACACACTGGTCTGATTAAGATGGACAAAACAATTATTCACCTATTATTGCAAAAATGTAAACATCCCTCCAATGTGTCGTGACAATATCTTTGCAAATAGTCAAAAACATCAGCTCAAAGTTGGCCTTTTTGTTCAAATCACAGTATCAAAGGATGGCAATCAAACAAAAATACAAACTAACAACTTTTGGTTTCCAGGTTACTTCAGGCGTCTGTGTTGGGAATGTTGATAATTGATTACTCGTTTACTTTTTTTTATTTATATGATTGGAAATTTAATATCTTTGAATTTTGGACTGTTGGTTAAACAAAATGCGCAGTTTGAAGATGGTAGCATAGCCTGTAGGACGCTGGCATTTTTCACTATTTCGGTGAAGCAAACGAAATAAAAACAATAACAAACAATAAAAACTAATAAAAACTTTCAATCCTATCAAAAAAATATCAGATTAGTAGATCATTAGATCATGTGAGTTTGAGCACCATCTAGTGCTGAAATGATTTTGATAATAACTGATTCAGGACATTTGTAAAACAAGAACTCTTGTCACTGTTTTTTTATATAATCCTGTCAAATACCAAAATAAAATGTATGTAATGGAAAACAAATATCTACATAGCAATTTACAAACATAACTGTGTTCAGGGACTTTGTAAAGAGCATTTTCTACTTTTTCCTGACATTTTATGTAAAATAAAAATATTGATAATACGAAAAATGTAAATGCAGGAAGCTATTATTTAAAGGATCTGAAAACCTTTTTTTGTATGAAGGAATTTGAGGAAATCATCCTTAATTTGTTACACAGAAGCCAAAAATGTCTTCAGAAGTTGAGAATTTGTATTTGTGTCTCATAATCAACTCTTGAATGCTGTTGTTAAGCAAAAAGATCAACTCCAGCTACAATGCACCTGCGTCTGAAGGCCTAAACGCGCGTAAATCCACAACATTCGGCCTTCCTCCGTCAGATGAAAACATCAACTTGATATGAGCGCTCAACAACGAGGTGACAGCGGCGGCGGGCCTGTGCTTCCGTTACTTCCTCTACCGGACAGTCAGTCTGTCAGCAAAACAAATCCTGATTCAATGAAATGCCGGCCAAATGAAACGTTGTCTGAAATGGTGTGTTACATCTCTGCTGCTCAGAAATGATCTCAGAAGAACACAACAATGCTACTGCTATTAGCAACTAACAACAGGGTAAAAGATCTGACATCGCATAGATTCAAACACACGTTTTCATTTAGACAAGTCCCTGTGGCTGACACGGGCTACTGTTAGTATGTACATGTAGCAGCATAAAACCACCCTAACTGTGATTATTGGACTACAAGATTACCATTCTTATGTCTCGCTCCCAAACAGCTGTCAATGCGGATGAGGTGGAATGTGCAGTTTTTCTCGTTTTAATTACTACTTATCCTCAAAAAGTTTTTTTTTTCTTTTTTAAGTTCGTCTCCCGACCGTTTTTCACCTTATGCCTTTCTGTCCTGCAGTTTTTTTTCTTTTTTTCTTTTTTACAAATCCTATTGGCACATTTGATTTTATTCATTATACAGTTTGCAATTAAGTTTTGGCACTTAAAATATAAATACAGTCTTTTTTTAAAATATAATTAAGCACAGTTACAACAGTAATACACCAGTGTCCAGTGATAATTTGAGGTGAAACTTTGGTCTCCATATTACCAACTGGATTACAAAACGCTGGTCATCACATGGAAAACAAAAATTATTACAATTGAAAAAAAAAAAAAAAAAGAATAAATAAATAAATAAATAAATATCTGACTAAGAAGGATGATATATAGCCTCACGAAGCTCTTCACTGCATGACTTTGCAACATACTTGACTTACCCTTTAACATAGACCATTCACGCCTGATAACTAACAAATCATAGATTCAGCACATTTCATGTGAGGTTATAGCTTAATGCCACTATTTGAGGTTGTTGATGTCTCCATCAAAACATGTGAAGAGATCCTATCTACAATGCTGACTTAAGAATGAAATATTTGGCCCCCTGCTTTTGGTAAAAGGATGCGATGGTCGAACCTGTGGCTCCAGTGGAGTGGGAGTAGAGACAAAGAGCGCTTCAGTGGCCCAGGGTCAAAAGTGCAATGTGACAAGCGTAAACCACGTGGAGCTCCTGCAGGTCTACAGGTCTAAGATGATATGCTACTTTTTCGTTTGCTGCATGTGGACAGGAGGGAGCCAAACGCTCGTTTTAATCCATGTGTGCTACTTTTACCATCATTCAGTTTCGAACAGTTCTCTAAATATCTCCATCTCTTCTGTTCATTTGATTCTGTTTGTTTTGTTTTTTTCTTGGATTGGACGCCACCATTCCTAACATATGATAAAATACAATTCCATAGGATTGTGTGCAAAATGCTCTGTAGACATATATAATAACAAATAACGGCCTCTTCTCCGACCCACAGTATTAAACTTCGATGCTTGTGATGAGGTATGAATATTGGCCAGTATCTTGGAGGAACGCTTAAACTTCCATCATGCCAACAACTGCCCTATTTCTTCTGTACTGAGAGTCACATTTCTGACTCTAACAGTATTTAAGTAAAAAACCACACGGATGTAGAATAAGTAAATGATAGGAACAATAATATTTGAATGGAGATGGGTTTATGAACTAAAATTTGCTAATACAGTATGACTGCTTCCACTGAAAACAGAGGTCTCTGCTCCAAGTCACAGCTGAGCATAAAATCATATATATATATATATATATAT
>JBBMOE010000018.1:11075458-11261515 GCA_037975065.1 Chaetodon trifasciatus | reverse complement strand
ATATATATATATATATATGATTTTATGCTTATATATAAATGCTATATATAAATATCCATATATCCAGCGAATGGTATTTGCAGTAAAAACTGCCAATTTCTCGAGAGAGCTTCACACCACATATCTAATAACACAGAATTAAAATGGCAAATTCTCCTCAGAGATTTCTCATTTCCTTTTATATGCACAGATAGATTTCAGTAAATTTCTAATTAGGTACCTGTACTGTATTAGTCAGCCCGACAGTTGAATGGATGGATGACAGTGAAGGGTCCAGTGTGCTAAGATGAGGATAAGCCTTCATCTGTCTTCATCGTTCCTCTTCAGTTTGAACACTGTTTACAGAGGCAGGTCTGTGCTGTTGTGGCGAGTCTTTCTGGAAGTCCCATCATCCCTGGGCAGAGCTTTCTGCAGGTTGGACATGGCAGCGGTCTTCTTTAGGTCAATGACTGCGTAGCATTCACTGCGCCGGGGTGCCTGTGGGCCACATTTTTTGGGTGGTAGGCGCTGGTGCTGTGGCTGGTTCTGGGCACCCCCGCTGCTGAGGGCTTGGCAGGGAGGTTCTCCCTCTAGGTCCACCTGGATATAATTCAGCTGCCGTGATGGAGGCATGTGGCCGTGCTCACAGCCTCCAACCCCTGACCTCGATCGTCTGCGGAAATCAAAGCTAAATATTCGCCCCCCTCTGTCTGGCTGGCATGGCCGTGGGTGCGGGGGGCAGGCGTGTCGGAGCCGGGGAGGCTGGACCTGCTCTGTGTTGACATAGTTCTGCAGGGCATCTCTGTGGATGCCCCGACCGTCCTGGTGGTACCCGTTGGGTGTCCCAGGGCCTTCTGAAAACTCGTACTCATCAAAGTCTTCCTCCTCTTCCTCGTATTCCTCCTCATCCTGCTCATCGTCTTCCTCTTCCTGTTCGTCATCCCGCTGCAGAGCGCTGTACTCCCACACAGGCGGCAGAGAGGGCAGGTTCTCGTAGTTAAGCAGAGCTGTCCGACGGTGCCCCCCGACCATTCCCCTCTCGCAGGCATAGCCCTGTGGGGGTAGAGATGACGGGCCGTGGGCATGCGGGTGCAGGAGGGAGTGGGAGTGACTGTCCCCAGTGCTGCTGCTGCTGCTCGAACCCACAGACTGTGACACGCTGCTGGGACTCAGCCGCTGCTTGCGGCCGCTCCTCAGACCGTTGATGTTCTCGTAGGTAAGTTCGCCGCTCTGGCAGCTGTCCGGGTGCTCGAGGCCCGGGTGCCGGTGCGCGTGGTGATGGAAATGGTGATAGGAGTGAGAGTTGCACAGGTGCATGGAGGGCTCGTCTCCTTCCGTCTCTGAGCCTGTTGCACCCTCTACTGGCTGAAGGTTGTGGGGATTGCGCCCGTGCCTCTCCCGCTCTCTCTCCCTCTCTCTCTCCAGCAGATGGCGCTGTGCTGGAGTGGGCCCCAGCATGAATTTGACCTCCTGTGAGGACGGCTGTAAAAACACCTGAGGATCGTTATGCTCCTCCAGGGGACAGCACCGCAGGTTGGACTGCGGATTTCCTTGGCCCCCGACAGGCATGGCTCCCCGTGTTGTTTCAGGGAAAGTGCTGGGCCGCACCTCGGGCAGGGAGTGCACACAGTGACGCATAGAGAGATCCCCCTCCATACTAACAGTATTCACGTAGGTGTGGGTCTGTCGGGGAAAATAAGAACAGGATCAAACTGTGCACTATCACAGATACGGCAAACTGCAAGGAACATAAATAAGCCTTACCTGGTCTTCCAAACCCATGAGGCTATGTCCATGATCATCAGCAAGAGAGGGTTGGGAGGTATCACCTCTGATTGGATAACCCGGGTATCCATTCGGAAAAGCCTGGACAGGGAACGCTGGAGCTGCAAACACATTTATGCCACAATATTAACACACAGACGAAGAAAGTTGTTGTTGTTCTGACCAGGAGTTCTGATTCAGCAAACCCGACGTGCAAACATGGCAAAGCAAGAGAAAATTATACGTTATGAAAAGTATCAAGCTTTAAAAATCCATAAGGGAATCTTCAAAACAATGAATTTTTATGTATTTTGTCACCTATGCTCAATTTTTTTTACTCGATTTAATGTCATTTTATGAAGCATTGTTAAGCTAGCCAAGGCTCATGTGCTCATTGTGGTTATGGCCAAGTAAAAGTAACAAGTCCACGAAAATGAAATAACAGTGCAGTGTTGTTGTTGCTGTTGTTGTTGTTGTTGTTTCCAGCCATCTTGTCTTCATCAGCTCAGTCACATATGCCAAGGAGGCAAGAACACATTTCCAATAATGACCTCTGAGACAAAAAAATCACTACTCTTTGTCATAAATGATGCAATTTTAAATCGCATCAGTTAAATAACCCTAACCCAAATGTTCACCCACTACCCCAGCTGAGAGAGACTAACATTTCAGATGTCACCTTTGTCTTTAGACTCTATCTAGATGTTCTGAACAGTCCTGCATGCAGGCAAACACTAGAGATGGATTACATCTTTATATCTCAGTGGAACCAAAGGGTTTTCGTGTCAACGGCTATTGAGACGAATCGTTTCACAGAGAATATAAATCATGCAAACAAATCAGAATTTCATTCTATCTCACAAATTCTATCATTTCCTCCACACTGCAGTTACACAGGAAAAACTCCCAAACAAACATATTGAGAAAAAGGTTTAGCACAATGCTACCCCAAAGCTACCCTTTAAGACCAGGAGCAGCCGCAACCACCATCATAAGGAAAAGCAATCCAGGGGATCTGCAGCAGATCCAGAGAATGAAGTTCTGCCTGCCAATGAGCTGTCAAACGTCTCTCTAACACCGACTGACCTTTATGTTAGAAAACACTAAAGAGTGTAATATGTGTTTAATTCCTTCACACTTCAAAGCGCTCTGTGAGATACTGGAGACTGTCACACCTGCAGAGGGCGTCCTTCATTTATCGAGTTCTTATTTGAGTTACAGAATGTCCTAGTGTTATTTGTTTACCATGATATTTACTTGGTCCAGCCATGTCATAGGAACAAAATTATTATAGTCATTACCACAGTATTATCTGGATAGAAGTATGCTATAATAGTCACTTCAGTGTTCAAATGCTTTAGTCATATTGGGGTTCAAATAACAGTAAAATTCAATTTAAACAGGTGAGTTGTGATCCACAATATGCCAATATGAGAATGTTGTCACAACACAATCTTAATGAGGACATGACAGACACAATCGCAACTTTGCACTCAGCTCTAAGCAGGAAGTGAAGTGAAGTTCTATGGCTGCAGCTCTGTCTCTGCTCCACTCGGTGTTACTTCAGTAGTTCTACACCTGTGACTCCCTGGATTCAATGTAACATGTGTCTAATAATAGCTCACAAATTCTGCTAATTATACTGCTGTATTGCTGCATCCAAGTTCTACAATTAATCTTAAGTGTATAATGTATTACTGTGTATTTGTGTGTGTGCGTGTGTGCGTGTGTGTGTGTGTGTGGTGGTGTGACTCACTGTTGGGAGTCTGCGGTGTGCGAGACATGTCCATCTCTGGTGTGTGGCCACTGCGACTCATCATCATAGACTCTTCCACCACGTTGATGCTGTTACATTGCATCAGCTCCTGAAGCAGATTGAAGATCTCTTCTGCTCGGGAACACTTAAATGCAAAGATTCCTAATCAAACCAGCCAAGAAAGAAAAAAAAAAAAAAACACGGTTAGGCCACAATTAGTCACCAATCAGACAATGGAAAGACAAGGAAGTCATTGCTGAGGAACAGATTTGTATTTTGTCCTTTTACGCCAAAAAAAGGCTCTTGCGGATAAGTTTTAATATCCATTATTGCTTCAGTGAAGCGATTAAAAGTGGCAAACTTAATGTTATGGTTACAAGCACACAGGGGATGCCTCTTGTCAGGGTACCCTACATGAGTGAACAGAAGTAATGTGTAAGTCTTTTTTGTTCCCAGTCAGTTAAAAAGAGGGCGAGTGTGTGCACAGTGTAGAGTGTACGTGTGCACAGGTGATGTCGCACCCACAGGTGTGATTCATCTGATACTACGCTCCCGACCAGAGTGCAACAGTCAAACAGTTTTAAGTTCACTGAGATATGATTAACCATCATTCTTTCACTTCTCCATGTTCAAAGGGGCCAGTAGGCTCCATCAGAACAGCTTGTTGGATGGTTGCATAACTTTGGAAAGCAAGCAAATTCAGCCATCAGAAAATATGTGTAGTAGATGATAATATGCTTTAAAAATAATGCCATCATCATGACTCTCCAGCTGCGTCTCTGAAGCAAAAACCCGGAGAAAATGATGCTCACCCTGCCCAGTCTGACAGCGACGGCCGCTCTCAAAAGAAAACAGGTTGGAGTCGTAGCCGTAGCGTCGCAGGCAGAGATACGGCCACCGGATGGCGTCCCTCTTTCGTGTGTGAAGAATGAGCTCGGTCTGGGTGAGCTCCATGATCCCAGAGCCGAGCTCGTTGCCCTCATCGTCCACATTGGTGACCTGGGACAGGAAGAAATGTATCATGAAGACTGCTGGCACATGGAAACAAACAGTACAAGTGGTGCTGCTATGCAGATTCTTTAAAATGATGCTGTGATTACTGACCTTAAATTTGGTGAGATGGTTGTCTCGGATGGGGTCTCTGTACAGACAGCTCCAACAGCTCCCCATAGCTTCAGCAGGCCAGCTGAAACCTGTCATCAAAATGAACATCATCACCCATTTACATCAACTTAATGCCAATTATCCACCTCAGACAGAACAATGTCCCCTTCAGGGAACACACAAACTTCTTACTCAGTCCAGGCCATCAGTGTAAGGGGATTCACGTCTCAATCCCAGGATCTTCGACTGGGCATCGTTGTCACAAGCCAGCTTGTTTGTTGGACTGACATCTTCAAGAGAAGCACGATGTTCTCCCCCCTGAAACCGTGAACAACAGTCGGGTTTAGACATAAAACTTAAACATCGACACATAAATCTCACCTGCAAGTAAATGTGAAATACTGATTGAGCTCATTTTAGCAGAAATATAGGCGCAGTCAGGGCATCGTGGTGGTTGAGAGATGTAAGATGCTGAACCTGTTGCGAGTGTTGTTGAGTGTATACTGGTCAATGCTATGAAATATCTCCTTTGTGTAGCTAAATGATGGAGAAATATCTTCAGTCCCTGATGCACCGATTCCATATGTTGAATCAGTAGCAGCACTGACCTCACTGATCGGATTCTGTATCGATCATCACGTAACCAGTAGAAATAAGTCATTTCATTGTTTCACTCACGGTGGGCTGCAGACTTAGTTTTTGTCCCACAACAATGCCCATGTTGCTATAAATAAAAACAGTCCAAATGGTGTCCAGACTCTAAGCTGGGCACTGGTGATGGCAGATGACCTGAGGTGAGGTATCACCTGAGGGAAAAAAGTTGCATCCCTGATTGAAAAGATAGTAAACTGAGATTATTTTGCACAATCCCAAATAACCCAGACCAATACCCAATCCTACAAATCATTATGAGAATAACATCAATTCTTTAAAAAGCACACTGAGTTGCCTGCGAAGTTATTACTGGAAATCACAAACTGAATGTCAATACGAGCCAGCTGTGCATCTTAAAATCAGGAGTCCGAAACACACACAGCAAATATCCAAAACAATATTACTCATCTGAGATTTGAGCTCTAAACCAAATGGACTCAAAGCAGACAAAAAAAAATGTCTCCTGCTCTCTCGTGCTCACATCTGCAGCAGATGTGAGGATCACCAGTGATCACGCTGTGATTTCTGCTCCTTGGCAGCCTCACACAGCCTCCACACAGATGTCAGATCAACACCGCCGCATTGTGTGTGCTCTAACCTGGGCCTTCACATCTGACTGGAGATGCCAGGCTGGACTCACACACCACATCCACGGCTACCTCCAGTCGATGCGTGCAGGCTAAAGCGCTCGGCTGCGTTACACACTTGTCACACAGCCAGTGACTGACTGGGCTTTCCCCTCCATCTGAGCTATTTACAGCACAAAACCCACAGCCTTTTTTTTTTTTTTTTTTTTTTTTTTTTGGTGGGCTCAATTAGCCAAGCCGACGCAGAGCCCCCCAAAAACAAGCCGACAGCGAGGCTTCATCTGCCAAATCAATGTGCAGAGACCTCAGCACAGCCATGCTACCACCAAAGCAACACACCGACACTAAAGGCACAACGACACGGTTCAATGACCAGTCAGTCTCATTGGTGTCAGGATACAATAGCGTGAGCACATAGCAGTCAACGGGTAAGTGGAGAAACGACAGCGATGGTTTGCTACTCACATGTCTGGCACGGATTTTTTTTATATTAGCCCTAATGCGAGATAAGCATTGAGACTGCGATTAGTTATCGGCGGCGGCTGCTGCTGCTGCTGGTAGCGGGATGTGGCACTTGCACGGCAGAGACGCGGGTCGCAGATGCAGGGAGAGCAGTAAAAATGTTGTTATTTTTTTCCTCCTATTACGCCCCCCTACTGCAGCACGGGCCTCTGCCTGTATGACATTTCCCAAGCAGCTGGGGTGAGAGTTCACCACCAGACAACGAGGCTGAAAGAAGCGGCAAGAAGGTAAGAAACGCTGGAGGACCATGGAGGAAAGGTGTGCCTGCCTGACGGACGCGGAGGAGGGGCAAAAAAAAAACCCACCGAGCAGGGAGGAAAGAGCATCTCTGCCCTGATCCGCCGCTGTGATTTTACCGTGAATACTCCTTACTGTTTGTCTTTTTGGAGCAACACGTGAATGTGTGCGTGATTGATTTAATGATTTATTTCATTACAGTCCACTTCCACTCAAAAGTGTGTTTTTACCCCTTATTTCTGGTCTTGGGGGTTTGATCTTCACTGTATGTCCCTGCAGAGTTTGACACTGAAAGGCATCGACTTGAAGGAATAGTTACACACACTTTCATTCACTTTCTTAGTGTCAGATGAGGAGATCAACACTACTTACATGTGTCTGTGGTGAGTGTGAAGCAACAGCTAGCAAGTGCTTAGCGTAGCTTAGCATAACGACTGGAAACGGGGGAAACAGCTTAGCTACGTTCAAAGAGGACAAAATACACTTTCCAGCACCTCTAAAGCTCACTGCCAAGGTATGTCTTGTTTGCCTAATTAGTACAAAAAAACAACGACAACAAAGTTTTAAAACAACAATTAGCACTTTGTAAGAGGTTTATGTGTAGGGGTAGTTGTAGGCAACCAGCAGAGGAAGTTACTTAAGGTGTGTCTGAAACAACTCTCTCATCCTGTGCTATTATAATAGGAATTCAATCACTGACACAGTATTAAATTTAGATTTTGGATACTTAATAATAATCATTTAGCGTCATCATCACTGACAGTTCTACACATATGGTAGTTTTTGCATCCATGAAATATAGTACATACTGTACTACTGCTACTATACAGTAGCCAGAATCTTTGTGCTAAGCTAAGCTAACTGGCTGCTTGTGATAGCTTCATATTTACCGTAGGCCTACAGATGTGAAGGTGGTATCAGTCTGCTCATCTCACTCGTAGTAAGGAAGCACATAAGCATATTTCACAACATGTCAAACATTTCCTTAAATCTGAGTTGAAGATGTTGACATATGAGGAGGATTTTGTGAAATCACAAGTAGTTTGGAAGCCAACTGCGGTACAGTTGATGAGGAAATCTGAACATATACTGAGAATGGAAACATTTTTCATACTTTCCATATTCATAGAATATGGATTATATGTTTTGTTTTGTTTTTTTCCAAAATCATATTATACACATAGCTGGGAGGGATCTTTAAACAGTATTTTATAATTTCATACATATTTGGAATGAGTCAAAGGTTATTTTTCTCTCTCTTTTTTTATTTTTAATATCTCAGATAGATGAATTTTGTGTTCTGAATTTAAGTGAGACTGAATTTGTGTCTGAATTTTTGGAAACAACAGTTGCATCCTCAGTTTCAGTTCTTTAATTTTGAAATCAAAATGAAAATCTTTGTATTCTTTGAAATAAATGTGTGTGTGTGTGTATGTGTGTGTGTGTGTGTTTGTGTGCGTGCGTGTGTGTCATGGCTTAAATTGCTTTTTATTTTAAGGGACCATGTACAAAAATGATCAGTTTTCTCAAAGAGAAAAATCAAGTAGTGATTAGCTTCCATCTGTAGTCCCTGAGCAGGCAAACAAACCACAAAAAACAATAAATACTAAATGCAGTTCACAAGACCCATATTCATATTCCAGTCAAGCACAACTTTACTGACTATAAGCACCCTTTAGACATCAATCAGCCACCTAGCTCGTTGTCAGAGGGGCGCCTGTCTGATGACCACAATTTGTCCTTTTTAACACTGCAGTCACTAGATTTTTGGAAACACCAAATGTCACAAACAAACCTATTACACCTGCAAACAGCTCCGAGATCTTGGGTACCCCAACTTTCCTCGTATGACAAGAATTACAAGACATATGGCACAACACAAATTCAAAATCACCTTTATATTATAGTGGAAGTCCAGTTAAAGGGTAATTTAACACCCCTTGAAAATCTTGTTTTTGCTGACTGTCACTGACATCATTATTGGATGTGGTTACAGGTTAAACAAAGCACACTTCTGACTGCACCCAGAGGTTTTTCACCATTGTTTTAATTGCAGGTGTTTTGTTTTTTTTTTTTGTTTTTTTTTGTTTTTTTTTTATAGCACGTGCTGGTGTTTCATATAGTGCAGTGGGGATTGTTGTCATTAGCTTGTATACATCAGGTATTTGTCCTGTGTGATGTATTTGATCACTGGCAACATGCTGGCATTGTCAATACCTGCTTTTCTTATTCCTTATAGAGGGTTCACTGGTGTCTCTGAAAAATCGACATGTCCTGAAGGTTTCCGTCTGTTCAAATGCCATGTTTATTTTTTCTTTCACGTTTGTTTTCATAGGGACAATTATATAGTATGGACCAATACCACATACCACAGCACTTACAGCCTAAGGCAGTTTGCATTCAATGGCTCTTCATAGAAATACACAAAACTCAAAATGACCATACAACTCAATAACAAGCACCACATCCTCCATGACCACATGACTTATGCCTTTTTAAAAGCTGTTTTAGCTTAAGGTTAAAATGATCACATTCATATACCAGTTTAAGTTATGTGGATAACAAATTCCACATATTAAGGTATATAGTATGCATACTGTGTTACTGAGCCAGAAAACCAGAGAGATAAGGACCACTATGTCATTGGGCACCTGGTTATTTAGGAATGAATGGATACACTTAATATTAGCATTTTTTGTTATTAAAATGAAACATCCTCTTAAGAATATTGATTGTTATAGAACCCGGATGTTTTACAATAATCTAGCATGTAACACATATGTGAAAAGATAACACACACAAGTATTTGCAACAGAAAATGGTAAATAGTCTCTACTGAGTCTAAATGTTTGCATGTTTTGCTTTTACAACCATGCGAAAAATTCAAGCGTGTTTGTCAGGTTTTACCAGCCAGAAGCAAGTTTTAGCTTTTCGCAGAAACTGCTGAAAAAAACCTATTGCCAGACCCCGCAACGAGGCGGAAGCTAGCTCAGAGATGTGGGGCGTGAACCATCTTGACGTTTTTTTTAATCTTTGCTGTCGCCTGACCAGTCACGTATCCAGCTGTATGTGTGTTTTGTAAGCATCGAGGAAACGTGCAAAAGCAGGAAGTAACGCTGGCGAGTGTATTTCGTGACCTTTGGACTTTAAGGAGCACTGTGGCCTTATACAACATATTTATTTAGCTACCAAAATACTCCGCCGGCCGTCTGCCCCCTCTTGACTCTGTCTTGGTGACCAATCGTTGCTAACCACGCTTCGACGTCACGGTGTTTTGCTGTGCGTGTGTGTGTGTTATGTGGCGGCGCAGGGAGCGTCTGTGAAGTGTCACTGGCTGCACAGATAAGACAGCCCTGCCCGTCCAACAGACTTAGTTATATCACAGTACAGCAGCATGCCCGCAGACTCCACAGCAGCTGTGTAGCATCAGTCCGACAAACACTGTGCGAAGGAGCTGACAGCTGAGTGTAGCGTGAGTAACATGTCTCAGCTTTGACCTTCCTGCAATGTAGTGAGTGTGAAACTGGCTTTAACTTTGACCTAGCTGGTCTAAGTGTCGTAAGTTGTGACTGCCACACCGCGAGCCTCCGCATGCCAAAGTACAATTGCGGCAGAACTTCTTTCTGCATAAAACGAAGACAGATTAGCTAAAAATTAGCATAATTTGCTGTGTTGTTAAAACTGAATCTGAATGGTTTTATTATGTTGTCGGCTGGCCGCTGGACTAGTTTGACCATCGACCATACCGTTTAGACCGACGTTTCTCTGAGTGTGTTTTCATACCATCCTAAGCCCACAGCCAGTGATCGGTACTGTTTTCAGAACGGCATGAAAATTAACTTCAGGAGACTTGATTGAATCTGGCAACCCATTGGAGTGGCTTTACCACGGAGTAAGAAGTGATGAAAACTGGAGTGGTTACACGTTAACTGTCCTAAAATAGCTCCCTCAAATATGTCCGACAGATACTGGATTCATGAGGCCGATATTGATGTTATCGGTAATGTTCAAAACGGCCGTCACATCAGCAGTGGATCACATAACTACTTTTATGGGACAGTAGCAGTGGTGAACCCTCGTAAAATCACCACCTGACTGCAGGTGGCCTCAGCTCTGCGGCTCTATAAAGCGTCTTTCAGCTCATTGTTTTGGTTTTCTGGCCCACAGCTTTGATTCTCATTGCTGCTGTTTTCAGCCACAGCAGGCGGCTGCTTCCATTGAAAACAGTGGAGAAAACAACTGTAATGTACCTACTCAGCCCAAGAACAAGTTGAATCTGACCAGACATCTGATGCCAACTTTCAGTTCTTGACAGTTTTTAATAGTCAGTGCTGTGGAAACATTTTTAACATTACAGAAGAAGTGTTGAGGTTCACACCCAGCCCTGCCTGAGGTCAGACAGTTATGAAGTGTCCTGCTCTTATCTCAGAACATGTGGCTGCCCATGCTTGGAATGACGGCGCTGCCACACTTGGGAGGGTTCTACGGTGGTTACATCACACGCAAAGAGGTAAAGACCTGGTACCCAACCCTGCAGAGACCATCATGGCGCCCACCAAATGCAGCGTTCCCTGTTGTGTGGACCTGTCTGTATACAGGAATGGGGTAAGCATCTCGACTGGGTCCTGCAGCCTTTTATTCTGTCTAATGCAACCTTCACCTGAATGATTCTGTCTGTAATTCTGTAATGCAGGTATGGCTCATACCTGGTGTGGAAAGAACTGGGAGGTTTTACTGAGGATGCACTGGTTCCACTGGGACTTTATGGGCTGCAGCTGGCTTTGAACTGGGCCTGGACTCCTATTTTCTTTGGGGCACACAAGCTGAAATGGGTAAGCTTAGTGCACAAACACAATCGCCTTTCAACTGGGAGATCAAATTGGTAAGATTATGGGAAATGTAGCAAGTGTGACATTTCAATATCCCACATCTCTGTCCTTATAACAACCTCTGCCCAATTCAGGCACTCATTGAGATTGGGCTGCTCACTGGCACTGTTGGAGCCACCATGGTGTCTTGGTATCCCATCAGCCGCACTGCCACTCTGCTGATGGCACCCTACCTGTCCTGGCTGTGTCTCGCCACCTGTCTGAACTACTGCATATGGAGAGACAACCCTGAGAAAAAAGAAGAGAAGGAGGAATAAAAGAACTTAAATTGTGAATCATTTGAATTTGAATGTCCTGCTGATATCTGATCAATGATGTTAATGTATCCGCTTGTAGAAGACCAATTAGTATCTGCAAATAAGGTAACTAATGTGGAAAATAAAATTTGAAAATAAGTTTGTCCAGCAGACATTAACAGTCATCTGCAGCACCTGATGTGGCAGCATGTTACACCTGAGCAGGTGTGTTACTCTGATCAGAGTAAGCTGGATGTCTGACTGTCAAACAACCTGCCCTGATCTCTTCTTCATAGTTTTAACCAAATTGAAAAGATCGCTAATAAAAAAACGAGCATTTGTTCAAAGCTGTTCCAGTGTATCATCAGTCATTGTTGGTATGTTTTTCAAATAAAATGTGAAACCACATTTATTACCTGTTTTCTTTTTCTTCAAAGCTACAAGCTACACAATTAACATCCGCAGAGTTAAAACAGTGAGTTAAGTCCAGCACAATCGATAATAAAAATGACATGACAGCCCATAAAGGTACCAACAATAAACTTTATTTGTATACATGCAAAGAGAAAAGAAAAGGAGACGAAAAGCTATTTTTCAGGAGCTTTCTCTGGAGTGTCTTCAGATGATTTGGAGAATCTTTCCATTAATGTCTTCCACAAACCCTTTTTTTCATCGTCCATCTGTTGCACATTCCCTGTACGATGAAAAAGAACTGTAACAGAACTGTTTCATAAAGACTCCTAAATATAATTGGAATTAATTGTAAGACCATACCTGACAAAAGGAGTTTACACTCTTCCAGTGTAACCCCAGTAAAGCTTGTGTCTCTTACACGAGGAAACTGAACAGACAGAAAGATGTGTTTGCATTAAATACATTGTTTTTTCTCCATGTTATGCATATTTTCCATGTTTAATGCTCAAGGTAAAAGTGCTAAACATGTCAATTCACAGTTATGTGACAAACTAACAGTCCTCATCCTATTCTTTAAAAGAAACTGAGTTTCATAGGACAGACAGTATTGTATGTCAGTGCTGGTCAGCGTTATTGGGGACAAAGGCACACTGGTTTACAGCCCTGAACGTGATGGAGGAGGTCTTTAGCTGATATACTTCAAGATGCAGACAGCTCTGGATGGGAACTCATCTTCTGATGTATGTTTTGGGCAGAAAATTATTGACTACAGTAGCCCTTGATGCAAAGATGCAGCAGATCCAGTTACAGAAACGTGGGCTGTACTTACTCGTTGTTTGTATACGTTGCTGTTGATGCGGGCCAAACTTTCGTACATCTGGTCACACTTTTCTGGATCTGAGATCTGATGGGAAAAACATTGATTGGACAAATGTCTAAAGCTAGGGACACCGCATAACAGTATGAGCTGTGTGACTGCTGTCATAAGCAGATTCTATGAAAAAAAAAAAAAAAAGCTAGATACTTGTACTGCTGACATTTGATAAGCGAAAAAATCTGGAGATTATAAATATAAATACGATTAAACGTGCCACGCATAAAAGCATAAAACAGAGTAATTATTATTAATTGCAACTACTTCAAAATAGTACTATAAATTGCACCTGTCCAACTTATGAAACACTGTCTACATGATGAAAAATGTGGTTCTGGCAGGTTGGTTTAAGTTGTGTGTACTAACTGATACAAACGTAAGAACATTGGCATTGACGCCGATTTTAGCATTAGCATTAGCAGCTACATTTATGCTGTTCATTAAAAAGAGGCTCAATAAGTACAGGATCATCAGGACAGACAAGGTCGACGGCTGTTAGCACTCCGCCATCGACTGTCTTAGTCTGATTATCCACTTAGCTAGCGTAGCTCGGTGTGTTATGTAGCAAAGGGAGAGCCGTGAGTTTTGTCACTCAGTAACGTTACAGTACCTGTGTGTTTTCACCCTCACGGAAGGCTAAAGCTACTCTCTGTCGCAGAAACGTCCCCAAATCGCGGCCCTTCTTGTACTCATCCCTTGGCCATTCCTCGCACAGCTTCAGGAACCGACGGTACCTTGTCGCAGACATCTTGGGACATGTAACGCTAACCAGTTGGATAAGGACGTTGAAGTTTGAGCTTTATCGCACACCGTACTTGTGTTACATCTAAATTCTTCCTCCTGTCTGTTGTCCTCGTTGCTGCTTCTGTCAGACCACACGTTAGCATCATGAGTGGATCAAACGGCAAAAAGGGATCTCCCTCCGGTGTGATGGATTGGATCGGTTCAGCCTGCCGGTTTGCAACAGACAGAAACGACTTCAGAAGGTGAGTTTATGTGGATACGGTATGTAACGCGTTTGAATTGTGTGGTCGTTAGCTCTGTAGCTAACCTTAGCTCACACTGCGTTAGAGACGTTTGCCCTTGCCTCGTCCACTCTCGCATTTTTGTCACTATCAAGGCTGGATTACTAACTGGGCCAAGTGGGCGACTGCTCCGGGGTCCCAGATCTCCAGAGGCCCCCGAAAGCTCCAGGCCTCCTGTATGTGAACTGGTAGCTACTTAAATTGACAACTTGCGTGAGAAATTGCACCGTTATAATGAAGTATTCTTTCACATAACCTTTTTGGGACTAGTTTTACCTGGATCACGTGGCCCTGTCTTGAAGAGGATCATGTGACAAAATATCAATTCTGTCAGTTTTGTGATAATATTAAAGCTATACCCAAAAAAAAAAACAAAAAAAAAAGGCTGGGCCTATGTAGATGGTGCACATGAGTTAAGAAATTGCTGCACATTATTGCCAATATATGTATGAAGTAATTTGCAAAGAGCATTTTTTAACAGCCAAATGTCCTGTTCAGTGTCTTGGTCAAACAAACCAACAATCCAAAATCCAAAGACTCTTCATCTACTATCATACATGACAAAGAAAAGCAGCAAATCCTTCCATTTAAGCAGCTGGAACCAGCAAATGTTTGACATTTTTGTTTGAAAAATGACTGAAACGATTAATTATCAAAATAGTTTTTCAATGAATCAGCTAACTGTTGTAGCTGTACATGCGACTCATGTTCAATCATACGCTTCTTTTTCAGGAATCTTCTGGTCAACCTGGGCTTGTTTGCAGCTGGTGTCTGGGTTGCAAGAAATCTCTCAGATTTTGACCTGATGTCTCCTCAGCCTGTGACATAAGCTGGTCAAAAGACATCCCCACCAAAACCAGGATGATGGTGAGATGATGTTCTTTACTGGAGTTGTCCATTTACATCCAGTTGACATTACTATTGACCAAACTAATGTGTGTTATGGTAACAGCCTTATTCATCATGAATATATATAAATGCAGTCGGTGCCAAAGTTACATATTTGCTTTTTTTGTTCCTTTTAGGTGTTTTGGACCAACAAAGAAACAAGACACATGACTAATTGATCACGAAACTTATGTGACTTGTTACACTTTGAAAACAAATCATCCTGTTGGCCTGAATTTGCTTCATTTGTCTGTAGAGTAACTTGTTTCATATCATTGTACAGTAGGAGGCCTGAAGAGAAAGAATTATGTTGAAGCAGCGTCTCTGTTCTTCTTGTTGACCCATATAATAGCTTTTATTTAATTTTTTTTAATCCTCTAAACAGGTCTTATCACTGAAGCATATTATTTTGGTCCATTTGAATGGTATGTAATGTGACTTCTGCAGCCATGTCCACCCAAGAGCTCTTTGTCGCTGCAGCTCGTAAATGTCTCTCCGCTGGCAGAAAACCTCTCTCTGTCCCTCAGAGTCTGGATCTGGCTGCTCAGGTCTTGGCCGTTGATTTGGGATTGAAACCAGCTTTACTGTACGATAGCAACAGCGCCAGTGCAGACCAGGTGCAGCGGTATTTGAGCTCTTTGCAGTCCTCCCAGCTGGTGTCTAAATCACTTCTCACGCTGGATTTAAATGGAAACACTCTTGTTGTTAATCCAGTTACAGTCAGATCAATTGTAGAACAGCTGTTTCATGACAGCAGCGTGGCTGTGATCGATGTCTGCCACTCACTGGAGAAGCCCACAATCACTGATCCACTCAGAGGAGAGCTGAGGAGCATGACGCATGATTTACTGCTTCTCCTGAGAGGGTTGGAACAACTGAAGGAGGCGGAGAAACCTCATTATGTTGGAGAGAAAGCAGAGAACTGGAACCTGTGCACAGTGTTTGGTCTTTTGTTGGGTTTCCCCGTCACTTACTGGTTTGATCAGACCAAGAGCTTTGAAAACTGTCTGGCTATGACTCCCCTGATGGTGACTACAGCTTCAGCGACATGGCAGGCGGACTCTGCAGGCCACAGATGTTGTCTGTACTCCTTCAGCGTCCCAGCTGGTCTGCTTCAAGAGACACAGTCCACCCTGGAAAACTGGAGGCTTTGCTTACAAGAAAGATTTCAGCAACAAAATGTCCTAAAGGATCTCACAGTTTGCCAGTGTACAGTCACTCTGCCCTCAGTCTGTCTTTGATATTGGGTCCACTTCTTCACTCCATTAAACTGTTTCAAAACAGCTGCTTGTTTCTGGATGTGCAGTGGTTTTCAAACACACAGTCACATTATGACAGAAGTAACTGCTTAAAGTGACCAAAACACATTAATAAAACTTAGGATGGGAGTTCTTTATAGGATTAATATCAGGCAGACTAATGAATATTCCACAGCTGACTAGTATTGGCTAGTACTAGTAACTAAAGTTAATTATGCCTGTTTTGTATGTAGTTGTTGGAGAGTTGGAGAGAACTCTATCTGTTCTGACGAAGAATCCAATGCACAGTAAATGAGGGAGCTCCTCACAGCTGGAAAAAAATCTAATGGTGTTTGTTGTGAAACAGCTCCAGAAACACCTCAAAAAACTAAAATCTGCAGTGTGTGAAGTTCATTTCATACTGACATCAGATGAGTCAGGATGTAAATACTGAGTTTGGTTAAACATGCATTGACATTGCAAAACCACACGTGTGGAGGCACTGAAGACGTCCACCTCGTCAAGTTCATGTACATAGAGCTGTAATGCTTTGAAATTATTTATTTTAAATGATGTAAAACAGAAGATAAAATCTTTTGCGATGAAGTTTCAAATATTAACATTTGCATCAGTTTTAGGTATAACAAAATCCACCGTTTGACAGTTTACAGTTTTCGATTGCAGCTCCTGCAATATGGATATTGCACTTGGTTTGATTCTGATTTCGATGACGTTTTGATTAATTAATCAGCCCTACGCAAATCAGACCCTTTAAACCAGCTGACCGCAGTACAGTTTGTATAATCTCAAACTAGTTTCCACAGCTTCACCTTTCTGTGGTGTCTCACCTGTGACATGCTGGCACTTCCACAAATATCTTGTAATTTGTAATTATCTTGTAATAAAACGCAAGACACCATAACCAATACACTCAATACAGTAGAGTCCCTTCAACTCAGGGCCTTCAGACAGTGAACTATCATCTACTGCACATATTCTATGATCAAAGTCACCACAAGCAATGCCGAACACAGTATAGCTGGAGTCTTTCTATTTCTGCTGGCAGAGTAGAGAAGTCAGTTTTTGTCCTACTTTGACAATGGTAGCAAACTCTCCCGGCGGAGAAGCATGATGCTAATGGCTCCTTTTATGCTACACAAAAAGAGTGCCACACAGCTGAGGCAGCCATCCTGAAGTAAGTCGTTCACCTGTTTAAATGTGAGGTAGTTTCATAAAGAATTTCCAAACCGAGTGTCCCTGACAGTCAGAGAGGTTCAATGGAGGACAGCACTTCACCACAGCGGCCGCTCACTTTCAGCTCAGCCAGGTGGTCTGCTCTCGTGGTCCCGATGTTCAGGATGGCGACTGGCATTTTCCTGTCACTCGCTGCCAGTAAAAACCTGTATCCTGAGTATACCTTGGGAGTAACAGAGGGACACAATTAGATACAAGAAACAAAAGAGTTGTGTTATGAACTCCAAGGTGCTGTTTTCTAAAACTACCTGTAACGATGAGCCCACGACTAGAACCGCATCCGACTCTGCCAGTCTGTCGTGCACAAACTGTACTGTTGCTTTGTTCACAGTGTCTCCGAAAAACGTGACCTCAGGCTTCAGTATCCCTCCGCAGTCCTCACAGGAGGGAACTCTGAAATGGAGGACCTGCTCGTCCTCTATGAAGACATCACCATCCGGAGCCACTCCGCCTGCCTGCGCGCTCCAGTCTGGGTTCAGTGCTACAAATCTCGTTTGGAGCTCCTTCCTCGCTGTGATGGCACCACAGCCGAGACACATCACCCTGAGGACGCATATGTCAACTCCTCATGTCATCTTTAAACACACTTCAGTGGACAGACATGAGGATGGCAACTTTAAGGGTCAGTTCACCCATATGACAAAACACATTTTCTCTCTCACCCCTGTACAGCTATAGCTTATTCTTTATCATGAATCCTGGCAACATAAAATAAATGTGAAGGCTGCAAACTACTGGAGCAGCTTCAGTCAGGTGTTGTGTTCTCACCTGTGGGCACAGCCGTGGAGCTCAGTCAGCCCTCTGTGTCCTGCCTTTGAATGCAGAGCATCCACATTCTGTGTAACCAGCCAGTGCAGCTTGCCTCCGTCCTCCCATCGCTGCAGGACCTTGTGTGCAGAGTTTGGCTGATGTGAGGAGAACTGCGGCCACCCGACAAAGTTTCTGGCCCAGTAACGCTGACGGGACTTTGCGCTGCGGATGAACTCTACATGCTGCATGGGTCGCCTGTCAGTGCGAGCGTACAGACCGACTCCCTCTGAGCGGTAGTCGGGGATGCCGGACTCTGTGGATAGTCCTGCTCCAGTGATGACAAACAGGCGCCTGGCTCGGGACACAAAGTCCTGCAGCAGCTCCAGGGAGTAAGCATCAGCTGTGCTGCAGGCGGGGACAAAGGAAGCCCTCCGTACAGGTGCTGTGTGCAGTGTGAGGACCCGCCGTGGCAGTCTCATCTGCAGGAAGACAAACACAGGATTGATGATTGCAAACCACACATTTCTTCGCAACCTGCTCCATGTCCCCTGGAAAGCCACTGTGAAAGTGAATGCTAACAGTCAGGTAGCAAAAAAGCTACACGACTCATGCCAAGACACTCGCTTTACACAACTTTTCATTACATTATAATGTACTTATGAACGTTAATGCCAACAAGGCTTTAAAATATGACTGAAAACAATAAAATGTAAGAAGAAATAACGTTACTTAAACATTCACTAAACATATATACATACATACATACATACATACATAAACATTTTCCAACAGTGCACGTTTCAACCGGTAGCTAACTCAACGGATGCTAACAATCAGCTAGCTAGCTAGCTTTGTTTAAGTACGTAAATCAGCTACTTTACCTTATTTGTGAGTTTCAGTGTTAGTTTCAGTGTAACGTCACTATTGTGACAAAGTGTCAGTGGCTACACAGTGTTGGTTTAATGACATGAAACCCCACAACAAGCTGACATAACACGTGGAACCTGTGTCGGACTGTTTGTCGGACAGCAACAGGAAATACCAGGTTTTACGTAACACCAAACAGTCCCGCTGTAGTCTGGGAATTGTATTCCAAGACTTTAAACTCAACATGACCACATTTGGCCAAATTTCCTTTTTTTTCCTGAGGAAATTAAAATCGTCCACATTTGTTTTAACATCACTGTATATTTGTACTAACAGCGTGTAGCCAAAATTGATCAACTGTAGCCCAAGAAATCAATATCTCTAAGTTATTAAACTTTGGTCCAGATAATTCAGGTAATATAGGAAAAGATCAGTGAATTACTTTGCAACAACTCAACTCCATTGCATACACTGCATTACTTAATTAAAGCTAATTCTAATGCAGTAGTCCTCACTGTAACAGGTTTTCTTCATGTGATCAACAAAGACTTTGGAGATCTTTACTCAAACCAAAGCTTCAGTCATTCTGTGAACAGGTGTTGAGGTCCTGAAAATATGTGTAAAAATGTGTATCCGCCAAGGTTGAGGCCATTTATTTCTGAGCTGCTATACGACTAATTAGCAATCAATTTTATTTAAAGTGCAGAGTCACCATCCAGCATGGTCCCAGTACACTTTACAATTAAAAAAGAACACACAGGCAAAACATACAGCAAATAAAAACAATAAAAATAATAAAATAGTAATAACCGTTGCTTTAAAATGACATCCCCACATTTCTTATGGTTCCCAATCTCACACTTATTTTGAAATGTATTAACAAACACAGCAATACAATTGATGCATGGGCAAATGTAACAACTGAGGCAAGGCTTGGATCATTTACAAATGGTTACATGTTATACACACATTGATTTTACACTCACATATTTACAAGTGTAGTCGCGTCATTTGGTATTTACCTCAGTGCTATGAGTCATCTCATCATCTCTGTATGAGGCTTTCTGCTTCCACTTCGCTGTGTTAATGGATGGAATTTGATTTCTGCCTTAGATATACAAAGTAAATGTGTTTTGCATTTGTGAAAGACGCACACATCACACACAGCAGAACATTTTAAGTTATAATGTTAGAATGAAAGTTGCTGCACGCTCTATTCTTTAATTGATCCAGTTTGCAGAAGAGTTTTGACTCCAGCCTCTGCTGTGAACAGGATGTTACCAGTGATGTTTGCAGTCATCAGATTTGGCTGAAACAGGTTTGCAGATGAAGGGTTGAAGTAGCACAGGGATAAGTAAGCATTAAAATATGCTGCACACGTCCTGATTACAAAACTCCAAGATATCTGTTGTAAGGAAAATAGATGTAAACATTAGGATTATCATTATTAATTTGACAATCGAGCGGGTGTATTTGATCGTAGTCGTACCAGAGCGTGTGCAGTTGAAGACAGTTTCCGCTTGGCTGCAGAACTCGTCTCCGAGGATGGAGCGGTAGTCCATGTGGCTTGTGTGCACAAAACACTGAGTTGCATCTTTAAACAGCAGATCACTTTCTCCATATTTCTGAGACTCAAAGAGCTTGAACTCTGAGTTTGGGTTGGCTGCCAAAGTTTCCTATCCAAAAAAAAAAAAAAGAAGGAATGAAGGAGTAAAAATATCCACTGAAACATTCAACATTTCCTCTCTGTGATGAGAAACATCATCATTAATTGATTTGCATCACAAGAAGCAAAAAACGGATCTGCTGCTGGTGGACATCAATCATGTTTTGGTAGTACAGTTACCAAAAACTGGACAGATTTGCACTCTTTTATACAGATCATTTGCTCATTTTAGACTATTTTATTCTGGAAAATATGTTGTAAGACAGAAATTTAGAGCTGCAGCAATTAATCGATTAATTGTCAACTATTAAACTAATCACCAAGTATTTTAATTGAAATATTTTGAGTAATTTAAAGAAAAAAAAGGCTAAATTCCTGCTTCTTAAATGTGAATATTATCTGGTTTCTTCACTCCTCTGTTACAGTAAACTGAACATCTTTGGGTTGTGGACAAAACGAGACATTTCAGGACTTCATCTTGGGCTTTGAGAAATATTTTTCACCATTTTCTGACATAATAGACCAAACAACTAATTGGTTCATCGAGAAAATAATCAACAGATCAATCAACAATGAGAATAATTGTTAGTTGCAGCCCTACAGAAATGTGGACCTCAAATAACCCTTTCCAACATACAATGCCAAGACGTTTAAGACTTTCTTATCTCATCTGTTCCACGCTGCAGCTTTAAGGGTTTATGGGTCTTTAAGAGGCAGAGGTGTTGATGAGCAGAGTCTCATTTCTTGTAGGCTTTCATAGACCTAAGCGTACACACACTTAGGACCAAGTACACACACACTGAAACTCTCCCATTCATGAAAAGATAGTCAGATAAGCTGACCTGTGACTTCATGAGGAAGTCGTACACTCGTGCTGTGAGAACTGGCCGCGTCATGATAGTGTTCGGTGGGATGACTCCGAGGTTGCAGCTCTCCCACTCTGACAATGGAGCCCGACGACCGTCACCACACAGCAGCTCGAAGTCTGATGGCGTCCAGCCCTCTGCCCAACCGCTGGGACTCAGACCTGACAAAGACATAATGTAACATGATAAACATACAGTGTATGTCTGCATCAGTGTGCACGTTCATGTCAAGACTTCGCCTTGAATATCTCACTGAGGACGTTGGCCTGAAGGTTGTGCTGCTCTACGAAAGCCACATCGCCGTAGCTTTTACCGGTGGGATCTCCAACCAGGCACCTGGAAATAATGAGTAAGGGATTAAAGGGTCAGTTCAGCCAAATTAATAAAAACATCTTATCACTTAGCCCTACAAGCATTCAGCCACATGGGTGGTTTGATTTTATTTGAGATATTGGTCAAAATACAGTGGAGGTGGAGGCAGAACAGTTTTCATTAGAACTACTTTGTACCAATAAAATAGTCCCAATGACAACAGCTGACTAAATGTCTGGACACCACCAATGATAAGTGAGAAAATCATGGGTTTTCATAATTTTCATAAAAACTCCTTAAACGCTCCACACCAGCAATCACAGATTACCTGAAAGCTGAGGTTCAGGTAAGCCACTGTGCATACCTTAAAGCTCCCATGTTGCCATAGTAACGCTCATTGTGGTTGTCAGCACAGCGTTTGGTGGCGGCCTCCCCGGTGCCTCCCATGCACACTTTACACAGATTCCCCTGAGAGCCAGGAAGACAGCCTTTCCAAAACACCTCGTTGTACACTAAGAAAACACAAAGTGCAGTGATACTGAGTGAAGTCAAGAGGTCACAGCACACAAAGAGGAGATATACTAACCGCACTGCTTGTGTAAGCATCAAGTTGAATGCTTTAGAACAGTACCTTGGTTTGGATCACAGGGGGAGCTGCTGTTATGCTCCAGGCTCAGTGTGTGCCTGTACGGCAGCAGCCAGCCTGCTGGGCTGTACATGTAGCCATGACAGGAGCGACGGCCTCCAAGGTTCCCGATGAATATGTTTCTGCTCGAGCGCTTTGCCACTGCCAGACCCACCCCTGAGGGCAACACTGAGGACGGAGAAAGTGAAGCTTTCAGTGTGGAGGCCTTAAGGTCATCAGCTACAGGTTGGTCACTGAGGGTAGTGTCTTACCGTCTGTCTCTAAATGAGCCGATCCTTCAGCAGGCACACATTCAGTTCCTGAGAGTCCACGAGAAACACAGCGGAGACAGATCAGTGTTTTTCTGATGAATGAAGACTGGAGCTGAAGTTAATGTCACGATTTATCACATGATAATTTTTACAATTATTTAGTTTAGAAAATGTCAAAATCTAGTGAACAAGTCCGGGTAGGAAACCCACTTAAATTAGATGCCCTTTATCTGGACGCTCTGCCTTCAGGATAGAAAACAGCAGCAAATATTCATGTTTGAGCAAACAAAATTTTGCTTAAAGAATGACTCAAAAGATCAAACAATTATTGAAATGGCAAAAAAAAGCAATCATTTTGTCAATCTAGAACTAGATTAAGCAACTAATGAAGACCACCAGTCAACAAGACACATACAGCAGAAAAGGCTTGATTTTGGAGTAACCTCTTCTTGGTGTTAGTAAGAGACTTTAGCAGAAAAACAACATTAACAGAGTCTTACCATAATATTCTGTGACTACAGGGACAAGACCACATTTTCCTGCGATAAAAGAGTGAGTTGCATCCAGTGAGACAGCGTCCACCTCGTCCCTCTGCGGCATCAGTGACGGTGAGAGAATACAGGTGGTTGAAGCTTGAAGTTAAATCTTTAATACACTGACATCCTGTGATTTGTATCACTCCAGTGACTTACCTTGATTTTCTCGATACAGTCTCGTATTGACAGCGCTCTGACACACACCAGCGGGTCTGACTTGATACTGAGAGCCCACTGCTCACATTTCTTCTGCTCTGCATGGCTAATACAGCACCACCGCACCACACTGTCCTCCAGTGAGCTTCCTGCACACACACAGGTTCAATGAGGTCAAATCACAGCCGGCCTGTTTCAAATATAATGATTCACAACAACACACCAATGCGGGTAAGCACCTTCGTGTCCAAGGCCTTTGAGGAGTGCCACATAGTCCAACCCCAGCACCTGACTGACATCCATGCCGTCTGGCAGAACAGCGAGTTTATGTGTCGCATCTTTGAAGAGAAGGTCATTTTCTCCAAAAGAAGACGAGTTAAAGAGGTTGAAGCGTTGTCTCTCTCGTCCTTGTTGGCCAAACAGCATCTAAAGAGCAATAAACAATCCTTTAACAGTCTTTAATAGGGTAAAAGGACATCTACGGACACACAGCATGGACACAAAGCGGGAGAAAAGATGTACCTGCACCGTCACTAGAAACTTGCGAGCAACCTTGCGAAAATTAAATCTGGTGACCATGCCGCCTCCTGGACCACGTCCCAGATTACAGTTTGTGTAGTGACTGAGAGGAGCTTGTGTGCCATTTGTACACAGCAACCTGAACTCGTCTCCTTCACTGTCTGAGAGGACAAGCACGAGAAGAAAAGCAGATATTACTAACAGGGACATTTTCACTTCAGGTTCTGAAGTGCTTCATGCTTCATCTAGATCTACAGATGTGTCATACTGAACTGAAGATGGATGTTATTTAATGCTATTAGTTATATAAAAGTGGATGCAGTTGACTTGTGAGTGAGCCCGGAAATGTCAATGTTAAGGTTTGATTTCTTTGTAATTTTTTCAGCAAGGTTTATGCTCTACTTTAATCACATTGAACAGTAAGATATTATAAAGACCATTAGAAGATAGTTTACCTTCAATACTTTCAAGAGCTAAATGGTCCACAAATGCAACATCTCCTGCCCTGTTCCTGAGACATCTGTGAGGGAAACAGAGGAAACAGAGTGCCTCTAATGTTTTGACTGTCTTCATGTTTGAAATAGAGCAAATGTGCATCGTAAGTTTGGAGCTTGTAGAAGCTTTGCTGCCTGACCTGAGGGCTCCTTGGCTGTTGTAGTAGGGCTCACTGTGGGACGTCTCACAGTGATAATTCTTCTGGCGAATGTAGGACTTCTGGCCTTGGCACAGAGCACACAGAGGTGGTGCCATGGCAGCAGCTCCAGGAATGCAGCTGGCACTGAAAAAGGTGCTGACGTCTGCTCGAGAGGAGAAAAACAAGTGAGGGCACTGAAAGACGAGAGGGCCAGAAATGACAAAAGATTTCCACACTGTGGAGCTGGATGTAATTTCCTTACCCTGACTGAGAGGCTGCTCCTTTGACCAGCTCAGGTAGTTGCGGGACAGCAGGAAGCCGAGTGGAAGACTCCATCCGGCCGTCCATCGAACCCCACTGTGACAGCTCCTGAGGCCCTGCAGGGACCGTATGTCCAAACTGCTGTTTCTCACCACAGCCACAGACAGAATACAGCCTCCTGCAGGACTCACAGAGATGGACAAACACAGACAGGTACGCTGACTCAGACTAAGTGCTGAAGAGAGATGCTGAAGTGTCCCAGCAGTGTGAGGTAAACCTACCGTCACTGTATATCTCCTTGGCAATGACGACAAGGCCGAACTGCTTCACAGCAGAATAAACCTCTCCTGCATCCAACGTCACTATATCAGCACGGTTAGCCTGAAGCAAAGAATTAACGCAGCCAGTCTTAATGTTATGAAAGAGGAGACCTTATTAGGGTTCAGGGTTCATACACCTTTGAAGGCTTTCACTACATAAAATCACCCAAGAGTTATTATTTGTTCATGCTATTAATAATTAATGATTAAGTACTCAAAGTTTTTCACTTTTCCACATTTAGTGGTTTGCAGAATTAACTGAACAGTTATGATGGACGTCTTTACAAAAACAGTGCCATCAGTGCTTTGACTCTTCCTGGTTTTGATATTTAATCCCATTTAACATGCAGCCTCTTGCATTGTGAACAGGTTATTATCAAGAACAGAGCTAAACCAATAAATCTGCTGGACATCGGTGTGTATGGTGGCTGATAAGTGACAAGAAACTGCACTACAAAACTGCCTAACGGACATGACCTCTTCACCTACCTTGGACAGAATTCTTCAATAAAAGATATAGGGGATTAAAAAAAGATTTGTAGACTCTCAAATATCAATATCATGCTCAACAAGCCAAAACCTTGCCTGGTCTGCCCTCCAGGAAAAGTCGTCTGTGAGACTTTATATGACAAACGTGCCTGTGTTCAGTCATCTAAATTACACTGAAAAATGAAAATCCTCTTGAGTATTTGATTTAGAACATTTCTGTTTTCTGTACGTCTCTTCTTCCAGCCTGGCGTCAAGGGGTTTTCTTCACTTCACATGGCTGTTATCTGCCACAGTGACTCATTTGTCCTTTGCACACCTTTTTGCTAAATTTCAGACACGTCAGGTAAAGGAAGGCTCACCCTGATCTTGTCGATGCAGTCAGTCGTGCTGGACGCTCGTATGCATGAGAGTCTGGCAAAAGCTGCCACAGCAGCTGGAGGCAGCACTGCCACCAGAGCTTTAGCGAGTTCTGCACATTTCCTCTGCTCGGGATCGGACACTGTGCACCACCGCATCTTCTTAGCTAATGTGCAAGGGGCAGTTCACACAAGTCCATCAGAGGATCACACGCATTTGGTGCAGACTTCATGCATAATGATGCAGGTATTGCATTAATTAATAAAATCTAATCTTCACATTTTTGCAAACTGTGAAATAATTTTACTACTTTTTAAATATTTCAATCAGTTTTAATAATGTCCACAAAAAAGCTCCAAAAAGAGGGAAACAATCTTGCCATTAACAACAAAAAGACAACATCTACAAAAGAATAAAAAGACTTTTAAGGACACGATGACACTGTATATGAACAGGAAATAAGTTAACAATGTAAGTAAAATTAACTCACTCAGGAACAAAACTCACCCCTGATGCAGCAGACAAAGATGAAAAAGAGTGAAATGGCATAAAGTTGTCTCATTCTGGCCTGTTGTAGCTCAAACCTGTCTTATGTCGTCTGCAGAGCACAACAGACAGCTGTCCTTTCTGTTAGTCTCAAATCCACAGTTCGTCCTGCATAGATTTTCCACAGTGTGAGAGGCAGTGGTGCTCACGGATAAATAGAAAACCTATTGTGCAAGGGCAGCTCCTCTGAAAACAGTAAAGTCACTTTTTTTCACACACATGGAAAATATTTAGCCACATCTGTCACAAGGACGACCCCTAGCCAGCCTTTTTGTAGATTTTAGGTGTAGATGTAGCACAGAAAGCTGCGGTCAGGAACTTGGATCTTTGTGATATGCTCAGTCAATTTAAAGACAGTTTATATGATATTTAACAAGAATAAATAGCAATACATGGACATTTTCTCCTCACAAGCCGAGTACAGAAGAGGTAGAAATAAAAACAGTTTTCTCTTTCGCTCCTCATGTCAGTCTTCATGTTATTATAAGAAACGTGATCCAAGCAGATTAACAACGGCCCAAATGATCAGCAGGTGTTGGCACTTTTGGGGCGTTTGAGCGCTATTTCCTGTAATGCTGTAAACACAGAATGACCTCTGAGGACAGTGTGTAAATGCTGGATCCTCTCCACGTGTCGCAGCATGGCTGGTTTCCTTTTCGCCAGTTCAGTGGACAGTCTGTCGATCCGCTCCTCCAACTGTTAACATCCAAAAACATCCATTGTGACACAGTGAAACAGTGCAGTGAAAGTATTTAAGTATTATCAGTAAAATGCACTTAAATTCTGAAAAGTGAAAGTATTCATTGTGCAATAAAATGGTCCCTGTCAGTGTTTTAATATCATGTCTGATGTTTTTGGATAAAATTACTGCTGCATTAATGTGCATGTTGCATTTTACTGCTGCAGATGTTTAAGGTTGAGCTCATTTTAACTACCTTACATACTGCTGGGTACTTTAATCTACAGCGATGCATCATATTCTGTAAGATCATCATATGTTTGTAGCTGCCAAAATAGCTGTCGATATAAGCACAAAATTTGCCTCTGAGATGTTGTGGAGTAGAAGTGCAAAGCTGCATATAATGGAATTACTCAGTACAGTACAGTACAGTACAATACTTAAGTAAATGTACTTGGTTACGTTTCACCACTGGTGATTTCACAGCATTTCTGCTTATGTGACATCTGATTTCTGCTTTTTTCACAGCCAATAATTTGTTGTCCTCAAAAGAATGCATGCATAATTTAAGCCATCAGTGGAGGTAATTTGGGAAGTTACCTTGAAATAACTCTCCTCATGATCAGCACTTCACAAGTCTCTCTCTTTGTCTCTCCATAATTAAAGAAACTCAGGCAATTAACATCTCTTTATCATGCAGCAGAATTCTGGCTGAGTTATGAATATCTCTTTTTGTCACTCTGGTCAAACTGTGTGGACACAATCAGTATTTTCAACGATGACATGTCTTCTTACCTCCTGCAACTCTTGACCAACAGCATTTTTTTCCATTTGTTCGTCCTTTCCGCTGGTCTGCAGCCAACTTTGTAATACCTCTTTCAGTTTTTGCCAAGCCCTGAGTGAACACACACACACACACACACACACACACACACACAGACAGTCAAACATCAGTCACTGTGTAGACAACAAGTTCAACAAGTCATTAAGAATGGAAAAACTGTTTTCACAGATGTATTACCGGAGCTGCTTCCTGTCCTCCTGGTATGTCTTCATGTCCAGCTGGATGCTGAGCAGCTCTCTGGTCAGAGCTGAAGTTGGATCTGCCACTGCAGTTTCTTCACTGGATGAGTCTTAAAGAAGCACAACAACAAGTTGTTCAGATCATTTGTTCACATGTTTTGCATAATCCAAGTTAGACTATCTTGTTATTTTATGTTCAACTGGAAGAATAACCCATGCTGGAGAGGAAGTGCAGTGATCATACCTGGATAATCTGATGAGTGTTGTTTAAAGGAAGGCACAAGTGGAGCATCTCCAAGACCTGAGCTGCTGGTTGTCCCCAACTTGGGGGAAAAAAAGCAGATAATAAGACCCAAGTCAAGTTAGTTCATTTAGCACTGAATACATAGAAATGTCTGTCAAGGTCAAACAGGTGATTATTACCACATCTTTGGTCCGGGTGGTTATGAAAGCAGAGGGGGGTAAAAGAACATCTTGGGTCTCCTGAGGAGAGTCCATAGTGGATGTATGAGGCTCAGTGGGTGACACATAAGATATGAAGGTGCTCTGATGTGTGGAGGTCACAGGGACTTGAACAGGATGGAGCTGCAAGGGATCTGAGGCTGTTTCAGCACTGGTGCTAGAAAACAAGAGAGCATAATATTTCAATTTAAGCTGATTTCTAATTTGAAATGTAGTACTTAAAGGGCCAGTGTGTAGGATTTGGGGCGCTGTATTGGCAGAAATGGAATATAATATTCATAAGTGTGTGTGTTTTCATGTTTTCTTTTAGTGGATAATCACCTGAAAATAAGAATCGCTGTGTTTTTGTTACCTTAGAATCAGCTCTTTATATCTACAGAGGGAGCAGGTCCTCTTTCACAGAGTTGATCATGTTGCACTGCCATGTTTCTACAGTAGCCCAGAATGGACAAACCAAACACTGGATCGAGAGCTTTAAGCTTTAGTGGACGCTGCCAGTTCTGCTACACACTTACAAGGGGAGGCAATGTTTCTTTCCCCAGGATAGCAAAGTCATGACCCGCCCTACTATGCTTCTGATTGGCTTACCCTGATATTCTTATCCTAGCCAATCTCACTCCTCATGCCTCAACCTAACTAACCCAACCAACAAAAGCAACGAGTACCATCCAATTAGAGTCAGAGTAGGGCGGGTCAGGACTTTGCCATTGTGGGAATAAACAATTCTGGCGAAGAGGATGGTGAATCGAGGGGTATTCAGCTGGTTGACATCTGCAACCTCAATGCTCGATGCCACTACATCCTTCACGCTGGTCCTATAAAAAAATGTTAAGTATGTAGAAAAAACTTTACTTTATGTTCAGTGGAGACTCAAACAGGTCCTCGCGGCGACGTGGCTGCCGACGAAGTGTACGCCTGAGCAGTCTGCAAAAAAAATGAAAAACTCTCTAAGACTGAGTCCATGTGCTGAACACAGATTCACAGCCTGTCAGGGGCTCAGACTCACAGCTTCCTAAACATTTCATCTTCAGTCTCCTCCTCCACTGAGTCAGACGGAGGAAGACTCTTCGGCCCAGGCGTGGTCAAACAGAAGGTCACACTCTTTTTTGATGGTTGCCCTTTGACCTCTTGCTTACTTCGTGGCTTACACAGCGCCCGCTGCTTCCAGCGCATAGCACAGCGCTTAACCACTCTCTGGAGATTTCTCGATCTCTGCAGGACACAGGCAGACTGGGTGAAGTCAAATTTAATGTCTGAAGTGACGCTAACGCACACACAGATACCCACCTGCTCTTGGCTGTGCTGCGTGAGGCTCGTTGTGAGGTCGTTCATGTGAGCAGCGTACGTGAGGATGCATGTCACGCCCTCCCTCAGCAGCTGGTCTCTATAAACCTGTGCAGCTCTGGCTGTCTGCTCTTGTTTCCTGCGCTGCTCCGTGACCCACAGTCTCCATCCAAGCAACACCTGCAAAAGGTTCACAAAATGATATCCACACACATTAAACCACGTGAGCACCAGTGCTACAAATTCAGTGCTCAGTTTTGCAAAGAGAGAAGAATGTGCAGGCAGGTGTTACCTTGGCCTGAAGAGTGAGGGACCAGTGCCAGAGCGCTCGCTCCGTCTGCTCAGCTTCTCTCCGTCTGTGCTGCAGCTGTTAGCAGGAAGGAAACCAAAGTCACGGCTAAGTTTAAATGCACTAAATGAAACCACATATACTGCATCAGTCTGATATCTCTTCCGCTTAGAAAGCTGAACAATTAGCAACTAAAGAAACAACATCATACAGATGAGACAAGGCCAATTGGCCTCATTTCCCTCTCTCTGCTTCTGTTATTATCAATTTTAAAGGGCTACTCCGGGGATTTAGTATTTTACTGTTTATTTTCTTAGAGTTGGTGGACATGGTGGAGAGACAATGTTTAAAAAGATTTGTCCAAATCAAAGAAGCACAAGCCGAGATATCCTGACTTTTTGTCTCTAGTATGGTTCAAGCTTTAAAAACAAAATAACTGTATCCTTTCAACAATGCATCAGGGTTATTTTTACAAACTTTGCAAAGCTCCTCTGGACCCACAGTGGACATTATACAGCTATTTTACTGGCTGATTGTTGCTCCTCATGAAAGTAAAGGGATCTTTATGAGTGAAAAACAGAGTCACTTAAGAGGCTTGAGTGTTTGTGTGAAAAAGAATATGAACAAACCTTCACTGTCCACTGTTCGAAGAACCTCTGGTACATCTTTAGCCTCAGCAAAAAGATTCCCTGTCGTTTCATTACCTATGAGATCGTCACATTTTAAAAAGTCATGTTACAGCCTGAAGTCACAGTGCGGCTTTACATAACAGCTGAAAATGAAGCTACAACCTTATTTTTCTGATACTGGTTGTGATGCTTCTTCCATGCTTTCAGTGCTTTAGAAAGGAGTTTGGAGTCATGGTGCTGCCTGGATTTTTCCATGCACATCCTCTCTCTCCGAGCCTCCCTGGTTTGCTTCCGCCATTGTCTGAAAGATCGCAGCAGCCGCACTAAACACGGGAAACAGCGGGTTAAAAAGTGCAGAACAATTCAGGTACACATGCCTCATCTTAATGGTAGAATTCTGACACAGCATTAACTTCATGCTGTCAAATCTCTGGTGGAAGTCTGTGATACAACAGAGATAGATGACAACAGCTCCTATTTGTCTGGGACATAAAACAGAAGACAGAAAGAAAGAAAACAACCATGCTCGCAATTATTGTTTTTTAATGCTGTTGTCTCAAGATCATGAGCTTCGTTATCTTGATATACTGATATAATCAACCCACTATCATGAGAAAACTAAAGGTAATTTCCTTTCAGTACATGACATCCCACTAAATTAGCTACGTCATGAATTTGATGATAAAAGTCCGGGATCACAGTCAACAGGAGTCAGTAGGCTATGAGGAGATGCTGTGGGTGTCCAGCGGGATGGGCTTGCAAGACTCACCACAAAAAGCAGAAATTATGGTTGGTTTGGTTGGTTTCTATAAAACCAGTGTCTGCTCTAGTATGAGTTCTCCATAATCATCCCATGATCTTGAGATATATTTGCAGAAATCAGCTTATTGTTTTCTCAAGATTACACGATAAATTAACCTATTAGCACAAGAAAATGATTTTTGTTATCTTAAGACTGCAACATTTTAAAAAATAATTGCAGCTTAAGGAGTTCTGCACTTACCCTGATTTATGGACCTCTGAGCCCTGATGACTACTTCCCCCTGCTGGTGACGCCTTGACACTGCACGTGTTGTTACTTCTCTCCAAGCAAGAAACACCTTGACAGATTTAGAAAGCAATGAGCAAAGGCTCTGACAAAGGAATAACAATAACAGTTTGAGGCTGCTTTACAACCTTAAGTTGAAGGAAATGCTCAAAGTGATTCTGTGCTTGTCGCTCCATGAGCCTGACTTCTGTCAGCAACACCGCGTTCTCTCTCCAAACAGACAGAACCTTCCTGCAGAGAGATGTTATTGAGCCTGAGTGGATGAAGCTGATATGAATCATTCAGATGGAGGAAATGGGAACAGGCAGAAGGTCAGTGACAGTGTTTAGTAGTCAACCAATTCAAAAGAAATTCAAACTCAGACTTCAGACCTGAAAATACATAAATATCTGTTCAATACCTGAGAAACTTCTGTTTTTGTTGTCTGTAAAGTTCTTCTGCATCGCCGTAGATCTGAGACATCTGTAGGTGGTGTTTCTGTGAATACAGAAGGCCGCAGTATATCAGCTTTAATTTCGTCTTTATGACCCTGACCTTATCAAATCTTGTGATTACAAAATTCTGATGTACCTTCCAGGCGCCAAATCTGTGTCTGAGAAGTTTAACTTCATGGTAACTCTGCATCTGCTTCAGTCTGCTTTTCTTCACTCGCTGGCTCTGAACAAACTGACCAAACACACAAGAGTCACTGACACACACAGACTACCGGAGATGCTAACAGAGCAGCTCAGGAGACAATACAAATTTCCTAAACAGGTCAAACTCTGTCTTTTTATTCAACCTGAGCCAAAAGAACGCTATGTGAACAGATGCTGTGCAGGCAGAAAGAGAAAATACTACACAGTCACCTGTTTCCATTTCTCCACAGCCCATCTCATGTGCCGCAGGTCACCCTGACGGCAAGCCTGCATCTCTCGATTCCTCCTGACATGCAAACAAAGGAATTGAAAAATATGTGTTTTGCCAACAGACCAGCAACTTCACCACCCTATTAAATCACTTCAACAGGACTTTGCTTCACCTGTCTCGTATCTCACTGCTGCTGTCCTTCCACTGTGTCATCGTCTTGTGAAGCAGTCTGTGCAGGTAGAGACTGTCTGAAGCCATCTGTTTCTCCTCCTCATTGATCTGCTGCTCTGTCCGCTGCCTCCAGCGACTCCAGGCTCTCTGCAAGTGGCACCGCTCCTCATGTAGGATTGCCTGACAACATCAAGTTATCGGTCAGTATCTGAGACACAACTGTGCTCTTAGTCAACAACATACAGTAGAATGTGTCAACATTTCCAGGTGACATACCATCCGCTCAGACAGCATCTGCTCTTTGTGTTTCTCTGATTGTCTCCACCAGGTGTAAAACACCCAGGTGTACTGACGCTGCCTGATCAAACAGAGAAACCACAAGAGTCAGATCAACTCTGCTTAGTTTGGAAATTAATTCCAGTGCACGTACTAATTGGGATGGTAACTCACTGATTATAGACTTCTGCCTTGTGTCTCATCTGTTCATGGAGTCTCCTCTGCAGAGTCAAGTCAACCCACGAGTTGAAACACCGAGGCAGCATGCGTTCAGCAAACCAAATGTCTGCGCGATGCTCCAATTCCTGAAGAATACATTTTGCTGCGATATTATGTTGGAAATGTTTACAGAATTTCCCTTGGGGATGAATAAAGTATCTATCTATCTATCTATCTATCTATCTATCTATCTATCTATCTATCTATCTATCTATCTATCTATCTATATGCTTGGAACATCTATAAAAATGTGTCCTTATTTCTGCTCTGCAAGTCATGGGTTGGATCTAAAGATACCTGCATGTGTCTCTGCACGGCAAGTTTCTCTCTCCAGTGGTGAAAACAGCTGCTCAACAGGGACATGCTGTAAAGAGAAAAACTATTCAAGTCAAATTTTAAACCCAAATTATGCAAACAGGAACAACTTTATATGAAATACAAAACATTTTTGTAGTCTGGATGCTACTTCATGATATATTTTTCACTCCAGGTCAAACACAGCTCCTGGTAGAGACTGGGAAATGTATATAAAAGCACCTGTGGTTAGTCAGTGCCATTTGTGTTAGGGGCTGAAAACTCTTGTCTTCAGCCTCCTCCAGACGGTCCTGCCACAGCTTCCAGTGCTTGCTGGTTAACTATGAAAAACACAAACATTAAACCTTCAGAACTTTAAAAAGTATGTAATTGACACTGTAGCATTAGGATGATGGAGTACTCATCAGTTACAGTTTGATGATAATGTTGGACAGCCACATTGCGGTTCAGTCGGTGCGTTTTGTTCTCGATGACATTAAGAGAAAGTCCCTTCAATCCAGCGTGCTACAACAAGAACCCACAGTGATCAGTACATTAAACAATCACACACTCTACCTCTGTGCAGTTGCTTTATTTTTCAGGGGATCTCACCAGTAGATGATGATGTTGATGTTGAGATGCAATCCTGTTTCTTTCATCCTCTTCTCTGCACAACGCCACATCTAGTGACAAGCTCAAGAGTAAAACAACTGTATTGATAATTAGAGGTTCTTACCATCCCTCACTGGACTACTTATGATGCTGCAGTTGGGATGCAAATGGAAGATATGTTTTGTTTTATGTTTAGGATACGAGCTCTCCAGCACTCCAGCACTCTCCGCTGGGTACTCCATACGGCCAAATTCTCTGCAGCTTGCAAACGGTCCTCCTCATTCTGCTTGTGATGCAAGGCGCTGCTCCATTTACTCCAGCACATCATCATCAGGTGGACATGGTAAGCACGCTGAGCCACAGCTAAAAAAAAAAACAAAAAAAAAAAGAATTGTAGCTTTAAAGTGAACATACATGAGTGGTATAGTATGAATGAGCTTGTGATTTATATTAAAAGAATAATGACCTTGTGACTCTTTCTTGACTTGGAGACGTGACATGTAAATTTTCCAGTGATGTAATGTACTTCTTTTCAGTTTGTGAATGAAGTGAAGTGCAGCTTTGGATTCTGTCTCTCTTTGGCAACAAGCAGCTGTGTGCATCTCTTTCCACTGAAGCCAAGTCTTACAAACAAAAACAGCACAAATATGAAGGAAGTGATCATCACACATATGTTTGTCAGTATGTGATTTGCAGGTGCACTGGATCAGGTCTTTACCCTGCTCTGTAAAGTTAGTGCCCTCCGTTTCAGGGCTTGATCCTCTAAGGCATAAACATTTCGATGCTGCTGCAGCCTAGTCTGCCACAAGCTCCACGCTGAACTGCACGAGTTAAGAAAAAAAAAGCAACACCGTTAAAAGAAATAATCAGCTAAGCATTACAAGTGTAGGTCTAATTCATAGACGCGATGGTCCTACCGCAGGGCTGTGAGTCTGTTCAGCTCAAGAGCAGATTCAAGCATTCTGTTTTTCATTCGCCTCATCTCTGTGAAAACCTCCCATCTGTCCCAAACCAGACGCATCCGTTGCCTGTCAGCTAGTAGTCAGAAACAATGTGATTAAAGGCAATACAGATGCTTGAGATATATTACAAAACATAAGGCGTTAAGCTTACATACACTCTCAGTGTATATGCCAAAATCATACCAAATGATTGAGCATTTTGGATTTTGCTTTTCTTTTCCTTCTGTAATGACATAAACATCCGCCAGTGATGAAATGCCAGGCTATACAGATAATACCTGGAAGACAAAATGCATCATTAGCAGACACAAGTACTGTCTGTGGCCAGCTGACTGAGGCACCAGACTGTATGGTGTACCTGTGGTGACACTTTGCCCGCATTGTAAGACTCCACTCCCTCCTGGACGCCCACCACTCGTCTCTCCATCCTTCAAAGGCTCGTCTCAAGACCACACTCTTATAGTGGGACCTGCAACATGCAATATTCCCTTAGGCTCACGTAGGGCATTTGAAAGTGGCAAACAGCCTGTGGTCCTCGCTTTAATATAAAATAATAGGTTTTTTATACCAGCAACTCGAGTTGAGTGTAACAGATTACCTGGCTTTATGAGGAAAGATTCGGCCAAAGGTATTCTGAATCCATATCTTCAGGAACTTCCTTGCCAAGTGCCTGCAGTAGTTAAAAAGGTTAGACTAAGCTATAAATGATGAGATAAATGTTGTGTACGTTGAAATACAGAAAGAGTGTCAGCACCTTATTCTCAGCTCCTTGAGTCTTCCACCTTTGTTCCAACTGTATCCAACTCTGTAAGGAACTTTTCTGGTATGAACTTTGCGGACTTGTTTGGTTTCATCACCGGAGCTGACGCAGCTTGGTCGGGGTCTCACTGTATCTGGCTTTCTGCTGTTACTTTGCATTTTATTACATTAGAATGCGAGTGTACAGAACTGTAGAGCACCACACTTGAAATAAAAGCAACAAAGACCAACACTTTACCATAGCGATAAGCCATTAGTGTCCTTGACCATTGTGAAGAAGTAGTTTGGGTAACTAAGTGCCGCGCGTTTGTTTTTCCTCGTCACGTGAACGCAGGTGCGACACCGGGGTGCGTTTCAGACGCAGTTGTCAATGGCAACAGGCAGCGCATTTACGCACTACATAATTCACTAGGTTCCCGATGTGGACGTTAAATGTGTCTCTCTGGCGTTTTTATACTGCTTAATAATCTTTACAAACTGAAACTCAAGCAACGATTATCGGACCTTCTCCTTTATAAAACAATTTAAATTGTAACACATTTATTCTCGCTGCACATTCTGAGTACGAAACGTCCGGAACGCACCCGGGGTCCTTTCAGAGTGACGGCAACTTGCAATGAACTCCTTGACAGCCCGTGAGGGCGGGAGCTCACGTTCATTCAAAGTAACACCGACTGACGGCTATAAGAGAGTTACAAATCGAGCAAATCCCACGACTGTGAGTAGCTGCCCCAAATATTGCCTCTTGAGTGTTGTAACTTTATGGTAAGTTATATCTCCGTTAAACAAGTTGCATTTTTCCCAACGATTTTCATAATTCTATATTATAGTTCCACAGTATGATTTGAACATTAAATTATAACAAAGCTGACGTACATGGGACTACTTTAAATTCTACAAAGGCGCGATGGACACAATGTAATCTTTCCTAGGACCTTCTTAAAGCGGCGATCAGAGGAAAATTGCTGCTACGACTTAGAAAACAGAGAAAGACCAGACAATTAACTGAAATTACACAGTCTCCGTGTGAATTAATTTGTTATTTGGACCTGTGCTATTGTGTTTAGTTACCCCAGTACACTGTGCGTTTGCTGAAATCACTGCAACAACTCAACCGGCTTTAGATTTGATACTTGCTGGGTGGGCAGTATCCCCATTCCCCAGCTAGTTAGCTAGCTAGCTAGCTAAAGGTGCTAGTTTTGCTAGCTAGCTAACTAACGTGAACTGCCGCTGCTTGGCCGTTAGCAACCAGTTTTCCACGCAGGATTCAAGCTGAGTAAGTTGGCCTTTTGTGTTTTTTGTAAATATAGTAGATAGCCAGTTATTTGTACAAATTTTACACCATGAACGAGGTTTAACGTTACAGTTAACTATGTGGGACGCTAGCTTAGCTAACTCTCTACTAGTGCCTGGGCTAATTGTTAGCGTATGTTCTCTTAGATCTCAGTAAAGGGATGATTCATTTGGCAGTAGATTGGCTGAGTAATGTCAACGTTCTGTGGATTTTCTTTAAAATAGCTTCGTTCACAGTCTAGACGCTACAGGCAATGTGTCAATTAACGCTAGGTAAATTACTGTAATTGACAAGTCTTGTCTCTTGTCAGCGGTCTCTGGCTGTTGTCAATTAACTTGCTAATTAGCTAGCAGCGTTTGTTAAACTGTCCCCATGTAAATTGACTCGACGTTAGGTGAACTTAATTGCTAATTTGATTATTAGATCTGGTTGTGCTGTTTATTCGTGTTGGAAGCCAGGACTTTTTTTTCATGTTTTGCTTTTCCATGAAAACAAGTTTGAAATGTCATCAGCACTAGAATGACTCGGGGCTGCTTCAACTTTAACAAATACTTTAATTGATTTGATCGACACCAGTGACCCATTTATCAACATCAACTGACGCAATAATTAACCTCATTGTCGAGACGGATCCAAATGAAGTCACTGAAACTCTTAATGTCATGCTTGACTAAGTAGAAACGCTAACTTTGTTTCCAACAGGAACAGAGTTATTGTTGGGCTGGAAGCTGCTCGCTCTGCGTCTAAAATCAGTCATGGAGAACGATGCTGTGGACCATGTTAAACAACAGCCAGCAGCCACAGCTCCTTTCAGATACAGCAAGGTGATGACAATTACTAATAATATGATAATTTAGTGGCCACACAGACTTCTTCCTAATAGAAATTAATTAACCATGATCAATTGAATGCAGGAGGAGCTTCTGGAAATAAAAGAACTGCCTGTCTCCAATGAAAGGCCAGAGTGTCTCTCTGAGAAATATGACAGGTAAGAAATTATTTCCTCTGATGTAAAAGTCCACATCATACATAATCCACATAATAGTATTCAGATTTTATCCAAATTATATTATGTGGGTCAACCAGGGGAGCAAGTCTAATCTTGTGAAATGAGAGTTTAAATGAACTGCATTGAAAAACTTTAAAGCTTCTCTTTGACAGTAATTGGCTTAATTAGGTGTCCAGTTATAGATATGTCTTCCCTGGTGAGAGTGAAGCTGATGAGAAGGAAAAAGCTTAAGCATTTACTCTTGAGTCTACAACATGAGTGGCTTCCATTTGTCATTTGAAAAGAGTATGCTAGAAGACAACATTAATTGGTGACTTTTGTAATCTTGGGTCAAGAATGTATTAAAATTCTTTTGTCACTTTTACTTCAGTCTTGAATCTCAATGCAAACCATTTAGATCATTGAAGAAATATTGATCACATACAGCTGCAGGTGGCTGGTCAAAGGTTGGGTCTTGTGACGTCTTCGTGAGACGTCACATGTAAAACAGTGTTTGGTGTGCAGATGATTTGTCTGTTATTTTTTCTTCTAAATTGTAGAGGCAATGTTGGCTTGGGCCACATGAGCATAATAATTTGATGTGTTTGGTGTGTTTTTCAACCTTTACCAACCATCCAAGACAAGCTGTTTGACATACCAAACAGACCTGTGCTTATGTGGGAGTCTGATATTTTTTTTTTGGTCTCTCTCTCTCGCCTAATCCATCACCAGTCTTTTGTGTGTTTTGTACATGAATGATGATCAATTCTTCAGAGCCCTGCTGTTTTTCATTCCAGATATTTAATCATGATTTTAGACATGAGATGACTGAATACAATTTAAAAGTAGCTGGTATGATAGAAAATGGCATTACTCCTCTTGGCCCAGAGATGGTTGAGATTTTTTATTTTGGAATCATTTTAGCCAAAAATTTGTCCTGTTGTTAGTCTGGAAAGTAATTGAGTATGTCTTTTAATTGTGGGTTCAAATGGTGTTTTTGTTATAGTGATGGTGTCTGGGACCCTGAGAAGTGGCATGCTTCACTGTATCCCACTTCAGAGCGTAGCTCTCCGGTGGAAGGTTTTAAGAAGGACTATGTGGATGAGAGAGTCCCTCTGAAACGAAGAATCCCAGGTAAATGTCATAAAAATCATTAAATTATTTTACTGTCTGTAGGTGAGGATGAGGATCTAGAACTGTTATCAGTTGAAAACCCGTTCCATATTGCTTGATCCATCTGAATCGTATGCCTCCAAGCTTATCAGTTCCTTTTAATTATACTGGCATTTTTTTCTGACAGTTTGGTATTGCAAAACAATGACAACTCATGCGTCTATGATGCTATAAACTTGCATTTCATGATGGAGAAAAACAACGGTCCAAAGCAGGACTTCATTTCATGAAGTAAGATGACAACAGTGGTAGTTGTAAAGTCTGTAAAAATGATCATTTCTTGTAAGCATGGAATCACCAGCAATATGTTGCGACACCTTTCTATGCAACATTACACACTTTCATAGACACTGAAAACCTGTGTAGGCCCACTTTTTTCCCACACAAAACATTGATCAGGAATCAAAGGAATCCATAAGAATCAGATTGATGAGCAGTATCGATAATGGCATTGGGATCAAAAAAGTCTTATTAATTCCCATCCCTATTCACAGGAGGATGTTTGTCATTGAATGTTATTCAGGCAGTGTTTGTCATTAGACTGCTCACAACCATTGCCTGAACATTCAGCAGCTCTGGTTATGCTTCAACATATATTTGTTGTGCATAGTGTTGTCTTGAGGGATGAGATAACAATATATAAATCAGGAAGAAATTATGTTTTTTTTTGTGACAAAATTGAAAGATCTTTAATCTAGGCTAACTCTTGATTGTAAGTTTAAGAATGTGATTGTGGGTGTTGTTTGTAGGTACTTTAGACTTCTAAAACTGGGCCTTTTTACTGCGTTGTGTTCAGATCCTCGTGAGCGCTTAAAGGAGGATGATCTGGATGTCATACTGAGCCCGCAGCGACGCAGCTTTGGAGGTGGATGTCAAGGCAACGCTGCACTTGCGCCTCATGCCCGTCGCCCAATCAGCCCCCTCGAAAATAAGGAGAATGAGAGTCTCCGTCTTGGAGCTGCACGCAGAATCGGCAGTGGCCGCATAATTGCTGCCCGAGCCTTTGAGAGAGAAGCTCGTGCAGAGAAAGAGAGGGAACGTGAGAGGGACTTCAAGGATAAAAGATTCAGGGTTGGTGTTCATTGCTGTCAGTTCATCCATAAAGTATTTCCCTCAGCATTCAGTGTGTTGAGGTTGGCATTTGTTTTCAATTTTGAGTAGGATTGCCAAGAAAGTCCACCAAATCAGGTGCGTATGCCCTATGCTTCATAGGTAATTTTTTTAGAAGTTTAAAAGATAACACTAGCTGACAAATGAGCAGGTGAATTTAAAGCATTGAAATTTGAAACTGTTTTTCATGAGACTTGGACTTTCTTATAATATTTCTCACATTTTAGAAAAGTAATCAAGGCGTACTCACTGCTTTAGAATGAGGAAGGTCCTAAGACTGGTTTTCATTTTAAGAATGGTCCTGTTCATGTAATCTAACTGAGCAACATGTGAAGTATAAACACAGTGGTGTCATGTTTGTCTTGTCTGATCCTTTGCAGAGAGATTTTGGTGACAAACGTGTGTTTAGCGAAAGGAGAAGGAATGACTCTTATGCAGAGGAGGAGCCAGAGTGGTTCTCTGGGGGTCCCACCAGCCAGTCTGAGACAATTGAGCTCATTGGATTTGACGACAAAATCCTGGAAGATGATAAACGCAAGTCCAAGCGGTCAAGAAAGAGGGCAGAGTCTTTAAAAGAAGGCATGTCAGAGTGTTTTTCTTCAAAATTCAGTTTGCCCATTTTTTTGTGTTTTGTTTTCATCAGTTATTGGAACTGGATGATATCATTTGAGTATCTAGTGTGACTGCTATCACATCAGGAATACTTAAGATTTGGGTTTTTGTCTTCACATTTATTGTGTGCAGTAGTGGAATGTAATGGTGGACAGGCCGGAGAGCAAGATGGGGTTTTGCAGTCCACTGCTGATCAGGAGGTTCCCCACCCTGATGTTCTGCCTGAGCAGTCAACTGGAGACTTTGACTTCAATGAATTCTTCAATCTGGAGAAGACCATGCCAGGACTGGCCTCTGTAAGTACTGGGGTGCACTGTGTGGTTTTTTTTGGGTGTTTAAAGGTGTGAACATCACAGATGGGATGGCATTCATAACTGCTTTTTCCTTTTATATGGTATTCTACGCCAAGCCAAGCATTAGGGGTTTTCAGGTCAGGTACTGGCTTTTCCATATATTTATATAATGATAAAGCACATTGTAGAGGCTAGATTGACAGTTATGACACAGTTCTCACAAATTCCTGCTTCGGTTCATCTTTTATAATGAATAAACAAGCCTTTTTGAAGCCAAGTGTTACGTTCGCAGATACTTTGTGTCAGCACAAGATTACCTCTGCTGCGTTGGCTTGATCTTATTGAATTTGCTCTGTGGTGGGAATTGTCACTGAACGGTGCACTTTCTGGATATTTTTGTCAGTGGGCTACTGCATGGGGTTAAAAAGGTATCAACGATCCAAATTTATGCCCATCATTATAGTTACATTAGACATGCTACTAATTGGACAACTAAATGAACCAGTCCACAGGCTAAATAATACAGCTGTGTACTAATTGGTTTGCGGCATTAAAACAACACATGGTCAAACAGCAGTGCATTCACTGACACTGCCCTCAGTCTCCTAGCGCATTTTGTGCTAAATCGATGGAAAACATCCTAAACGTAAGTGCCACCTTTGTCCTTGTACCCTTCGGTCTGCCAGTTTTTGTTTCCCACCCTGTCTCAGAGGCACATGTTTGTGTCTTGCAGATGATAGAAGACGTTTTGGGGGAGGGCCCTGTATCGGCTAGTCGCTTCAGTCAGTGGTTCTCCAGTAACATGAGCCCTTCAGGCAGCCGGTCCAGCAGTCTGAGGTCCACTCCTCACGAGGAGCTGGAAAAACTTGCAGGTAAATGATTTGATTTCCCTGGATGAGCTTCAGGTTGCTTAAAACCTGCCCTAGTCACTCTTTGGTGAAGCTGTGTTTTGACACATTTTGGTATGAAAACTTCAGGCCTGTTCTTTAGAAGAACGATCACATTAACTTCAATGTGTAAGGTTTTGTTATCCAGATAATTCAGGAAACCTGCTTCATGGAATGCAAGTCCCTGGACGTACATTCAGGGCATTATTGTGCCTTACTGTATCAAAATACACTGAAAACTGAAAATGAAACAGGCCAGTCTTAACTCGACCCTAGTCTGGGGGCATGGCATTAACAACTTTGAACTTTGTCTTCACCAAGCTGCTCCTTTACTACATCATTCTCCAGTGCTGACATCACATTATTGCCTTTGTTTGTGTGATGGATTTCCTAAGTCTTGGACTGTTTTGCTCCTCTGAAGGGCTTGAGCCACGTTGCACGTCCCCTAGTCACCACGGCCCTGCCCAATACTTCACACCGATTCAGTCATCGGAGTGCAAGGAGAAGGTGGACATCCTGGAGCTGCTGCACAAGGCCAAAATAGACCTGAAGCCTCTTCTTTCCACCCTGTCAGTCAACAAGGCTCGGCTACGGGAAAGCAGTGAGTGCCAGTTCACGAAAACATTTGTAGTTATACCATGACATAATTTTTACTGCTCAGTGCTAGAGAACTTGTTCATGCATGGTTAGGCAATATAGATAAGATTTGTGCATGGTAACGCATGTTTTGATTGCAGTGGAAGTTCAACTGAGAACTCATTTTTGATGGGGGGAAAAAACATATGGGGAATGTTTCTGCGTAATCCAGTGAAATAATCCATGTTTGGATGTCTGAAATAGATCCATGTGTTTGATGGCTTATAAAACTGGACTTCATGATTTGCATTCCATAGTCTCACCAGCACCTGCAGTAACAAGCTGCAAAGCAGTGCAGCATTTAATTTCCCTTTTGTTGTTTTGAACAGTGCTACATACAGTTTAGTAATACTCATTTGTCCCCAGCTAACTGTGGAGCGGTGCTCTCGCTGGAGGAAGTGGAGGGAGAGATGAAGGGGATGAAGCTGGACTCAGAACCACAGGTGCGAAAGGTGCGGCCTCCACAGAGGGGAAATGGCACGCCCTTCATGGCTGAACATTTAGAAGAGGCTTTAACGGGTGGCTCCAGCGCCCGTCCACACTCACGTGACTCCGACATGTCGGCCTTTAATAAACTGGTCAGCAGCATGAAGGCAAGTGGAACTCTGCCATCTCACCCCAAAACCAACACAAACAATGTAAGTATTTTAATATCTTTTTTTAACTGTTATTGACCCAGGCTTAAACTGGATAAGTAACAGCATTGTGTATGTTGCAATGAAACTGGTAACCGTTCATACAAGTCTGTCCCTGTGTGATGCTGCATGCAAGCATTTAAACTTCACCTAGATTAACCCACTTCATGGATGGACTTGAAAGTGATGGGCATAAATTTGTTTAATGGTTTTGGAGGTTGTTTTTTGTGATGCATGAAAGCTGCAAGCGTCCTTTTTATGCAAGTCTGCTCCTGAATTGGTGATCTGGATATTTTCTGTACTGAGATGAGAACCACTGTCATTGGATGAATGCCCATTAGTTAAGATATCAGTACATTTATCCGAAGGCATACCTGACTTGCATAAGGGACACTTTGTTGTGACTTGCATGTAAAAATCAATCTCAGTGGGCTTGTATTGATGCAGATTAAGGAGATTTCACCAAATTTTACATTGGATAAATGTGCAAATTTTGTACCAGCTGGTCAGATCCTTGAAGGCCAATTTGAATGCCATTTCTCTTTTGATGCACTTTAAAATGTCTCCCAAAACCCGACATTACTTACTGAGATGGGTTTTCACAAGGAAGTTGTTTTTGGTTGTGTTGCACCTGCCACAATGTCTTTATCCCCGTACAATGCAGCAGCCTTCAGACCCAGCTGTGGTGACAATGTCTGAAGCCCCGGTGCCTGCTCAGCAGCAGAAAAACATATTTCAGGTGCGTATGTTGACTGTCCTTTCAGGCAGATGCTGTAAATGTCTATTATGGGCTTGAGGTCTTCACAGGGCCACTCAGTTCCTATTAACAGAATTGGGGCCAGGTGCAAATTATATTCAGTCTGAGGAAGGTCCCATTGTACCCCAGCTTTGTGATCAGGTGGTGTCATAATTATAACAGGACAAACCTGTTGCTTTTCTTTTTTTTTTTTTTTTTTTTTTTTTACAGCAGATGGAGAGTCTAAACTGAAGCATAGGGGGAAAATGACATGTACGTTGCTCTTAACAGCAGCTGCTCTTTAACACAGGCAGCAGAATGATTGTGCCGTCATATTTGAGTGCTTTTGGGGCGACTGTGTTTTGAATTTGGTCCTCGGGGCTATATCCAGACTTCTTGCACAGTTGAAGGATTGTATGCCGTGCTGGGTAGATGACCATACACATTGCTGTGGCAAGACCTTCAATGCTGCAACATGTTGTGAAGCACTGCATAGACCCTCAAAGTTAGTCTCAGCTGAATCCTTCAGACTGAACCTCTGCACACTCCTGTGGTAGAAAAATTTAATGTGAAACTAATTACTCACCTTTATTACTATCAGATGGAGGCAGCATGAGATAATATCAGATATTTAATCTAGAGGCCATGCCTGCAGCAAAAATCTCCAGCCCATACCAAACAACCTACAGATGACATTTTATAGAAAGGGTATATGCACTTTACCAGTTCAGATTGTGTTTGAGGGGCAGCCAAAAACATCACAGATAAAATGTCTAAGAACATTACAACCTTGTGTGTGCTGCATCCAGCGGTGTCTTTAATAGAGCTGTTGAGAATGGTTGCAAGGTCCCAATTTGGCAAGTTGCCAGGGTGAGATTCATGGAGGAAAAAATACACACTCTCACATTTTATGAACAGTAGTTTTGCACTTAAATGTAATTGCCACACCAATAACATTAAAGTGAATTGAGACTGAAACACATATATCTGTATGTGCTGATATTGTAGGAGCTCTTGGGTGGTCCTGCTCGTAGTGGCTCCCCTTCACTACTTGGCAATCTGTTGGGCAACTCTGAGGGCCCACCGACCTCGGCCCCTCTACATGGCCTACTACATAAGGGCCCATCACCCCCTCTCTTTCCACAGAGGGCACCCTCACCTGACTACTTCAACAGTCGGTTGCAACCTTCAGCAGGTGAGTTCATTGCAAAACCATACCTTGGAAATGGAGGTACTGCACATTGTATGCATCAACTCTTTTTAATCTAAGGCTTAAGCTACTGATGTCATGAAGGTATCATCAGAAATGGGCCCACGAAAAGTATGTGGAACTGTGGAATCGCAGATGTTTTTCATGAAATGTCTGTCCTCAGGACAAACAATGTTTAACTAATGAAATGTTCATGGATAGACTTTCATGATCAGCAAATGATGGAAAACTTTAAATGTGAAGCAACATGAAGTGTTTGTCATTGTTAAGATATCGTCCAAACTTTTTTACAGCTCTGATTGCATGACGTAGATGTTGTCTAATCACAAAATGGATCATTTGTTTCTCTCCCTCACCTACCTCAAGGTTTTCCTGTTGGTCCTCAGCCTATGCTGCCTGAACAGTTTGCTGATGTACACAGGTCTATCAGCCCTGGATCTGCTGCACAGCAACAGGTAACAAAAGCTTGGACATGTTGAACTTGGATTAATTGCTTTATTACTGTACACATAGTAGTTTATTTCAATCCTGTTGTGGGTGTATACAATAGTAAGAATGGCAGTAATGGCTTGGAAATGAATAGATAATACTTTGTATGTTAACTATTTAATTTGATTTTTATGATATTCAAAGAAGACGTTGTAAAGCATGTAACAATTCTCAGCTTGCAATAATAGTTTTTCTTTATTATAGAGTATATATTTTTAAGAAAAGTAACACTCATTCTCATAAGACAGCAATTGGGGATCTCTTCACTTGTGTGTATTTTGTTTGTCCAGATGAGGGCGCTCTCCATGCCAGTGAATCAGGCAGATCTTGAAGCTCTTGCATTCCAACAGGATCTTGCTCTACATGCCCACCACTCTTTCCAGTCTGGCTACAAGCCACCACAGGATAAATCTTTTCGAAATAGGTACGTTTTTTAAAACCTGTTTAAATATCATATGTATTGATAGAGAAATAATTAGAGTTGAATGTGATTAATACCTCCTGAGTTAATCAGTGATGTTCATATGTTATATTTGTATTGGGCTACTTTTTTAGCAACTGGTATGATGGAAAATGCAGCTTAGTGTGCTGCACATGACAGCAGTACTGTGCAGAAATGTAGAAAAAATGAAAATCTCTTGGCAATCATGGGAAATATTTAGCTACATATTGTCATACATTGGTATACTGAAATTATGTACCCAAACCGGATAACAAGGATTGTTCAGCATCTGATGGTTAGTTATGGCTGATGTGCTTGTGGTCCACAGACTTCAGCGTGCGACTCGCTCCCCTGGTCCAGGCCCTCAGCCTGCTGGAAGAAACTCTCCAGCCAATGCTGTCACCAGCATGGTGAGCATTGACTTTACCCTCCCAGCCCTCAGTGTTCTGCCATGTAAAGTTAGGCTCTTTCAGCTTTTGTCTGTATTGTCTACACCTCTTGATGTAACTAGTATTAATGTTTCCTCAGCTGTCACCGTCATTTACACCCACATCTGTGATCCGCAAAATGTACGCGACAAAAGATAAAAGCAGAGATGAGCCATCAAGTCGTTCAGAGACCAAGGAGGAGGCAGGAACGCACTCTCAAGATGGTACAGAACATTAAATTACCCTCAATTTCCTGATTTGAACGTAGCCCAAGTATGACAGCACTGTAACATTAGCATTTGGGTAATGTGATTACAGACAGCGGCTCACCAAACCTATACCTGGAAGTGATGGATGGGAATGCTGCCCAGTCTGGGGGAGGAAAGGCGGGCTCGCAAACCTTGTCAAACAAGGACCAGGAGCGTCTCAGGCCTGGCTCTGCTGGACACCATACATCCACCATGCCACCTCCAGGACACTCCTCATCTTTCCCTCGTCCCATCTATCCAGTACCGCTGCTATCCCATGTACCTATGGTGCGCCCTCCTCCCCAGCTCCACCCTAATGTGGTTCAGCGAATGCTGGCGCAGGGTATCCAGCCCCAGCAACTTGGACCTGCTCTTGTGCAAGCAGGTTAGTGTTTAGGGTTTTTTTTTTTTTTTTTCTCCATGCTCTCAATGTTTGTTAAACGTCTTTGTGTTTTACTGTAATAGCTTTTTGTAAAATTGACCTGATGTTCAACCTCTCACCTTGATGACCTCTGATGGACGTCTCGAATTGTACAAACCAGGTATATTTCCACCACATGTTGACCTTGCACAACTTCAAGGCTTGCCTCCTGCCCTGCTTGGACAACCGCTGTACCCTCTAAGTGCAACAGGGCATCCACTTCTACCTCCCAGAGCCAATACTCAGATGCAGTTAGCAGTAATGCAGCAGCAACTTCAGCAACAGAGACCAAGTGAGTGGAAGTCAAATAGTACGACTCAGTAAGGGCATGTGCTACTATTGTTCTGTCTTCAGACATACAGCTACAGTCATATCTTGAATTACATTGTATTTGTGCCATATGGAATAACCTAAATTCCTACTTATTTATTTTTTTTTTTTTTAGTGCTGTCAATCGATTAAAATATTTAATCACGATTAATCTCATGAATGTCATAGTTAACTCGCGATTAATCGCACATTTTTATCTATTCTAAATGTCCCATTAATTATCATTTTAATACTCTTATCAACATGGAAAAGTGGATAGGCTTGCTTTGTGCAAATGTTTTTTATTGAAAACAACAACGTGTAGTGTTATATTTCACACTAACATTCTCACTTTGAGTAGTCATTCACATTTGAAGCAAAATCTCACACAAATTTAACACTGTCAATAAACAGATGACAAAAAATAAATACTTGGTTACAAAAAAGCGCCTTCAACAACCCTTTCTAAGGGATCAAAACAGGGTGATACAAGATAAAGTTACAAAGTGCACATCATTGTAAACTAGGACTCAGCCTATAGTGCAGTTAAACTATGGCTTAAACTTTCCTTTCTTAAGTTTCCTTTGAACATACTAGCAGTCAGACTATACTGCTCTTCCGTTTATTCACCAGAGGCTTATCAACCCAGCCTCTTATTTCTCTCCAGAGAGAATGAACATTACTTGGCCATGGCTGCAGTAAGCTTGTTCTTAGTTGCGGTATCCATATGCCTCTGTGGAAAGCCATTCATTGTCGCCTGGTTTTGACAAGGAGGCGGCGGAGAATTCGCACTAGCCGTGTGTTTGGCCATCAAGTGGTATTTCATACTGGATGTGCTACGGTGATAACTCCGTTCACACCAACAATACACACAGATAACTTTGGTCTTGTCAGTCGACCCATCTGGCAACTTTTTGAAACTAAACTTTCCATTCAGAATCTTGTTCGCATCCTTTCAGCGTTTCGTGCTTGACATCCACACAAACCAGTAGCCTACTCTTTTAGAGCTAGCGAGCAGGCAAGACCAAACACGTGCGTGGGGCGTGCCTATTGTTTTGTTTCCGGTTTGCAATCTGATCATGTAGTTTTTGTAATGTTACTAGTAGTGGCCACAGCTTATAAAAAAAAAAACTTCAAGTTCACTAGGTCACAAAGAACGTTAATCTTGCAATTAAAAAAAATGATGCCGTTAAAATTGATTCGCGTTAACGCGTTAATAACACGATATTTTTGACAGCACTCATTTTTTTATGTTTCATTCTCTTAAATGAATCTGCATCATTTTGTCTCCTTGCAGTACATCCAAGTGTCACAGGCCCTCAGTCACAGAGCCAAGGTCCTCACCGGACAAACGGCTCCCAGCGACATGGGGGCGGCTCCCCTCTAGGCCTCGCCAAGTGGTTTGGATCGGACGTGCTAGAACAGCCGCTCCCCTCCATGCCGGCCAAGGTCATAAGTGTGGATGAGCTGGAGTTCCGGCCATAAGAAAATAAACACTGTACTGGATAGCAAGATTTTTTTTTTTTTTTTTTTTTTTTTTTTGTTATTTGCCCATCTCCACCTCCTCCTACCATAAAAATGTGAACTTTAATTTGAAAGAGCACAGACCTGGACAGTCTAACCCTGCCATGCTTTGTCTTCAACCGTGAAGTCACTGCTTTTGAAGAGGTTTGTCAGCAGAAATGGGAAGACGAGCGATGGCGAGGAGTTGTGCCGACTGACTGAATTTTCTTTTTTTTTTTTTTTTATTTGTATTCGGCTCTACGCAGTAAATAATGTATAGGCCCAATTGTACAGACCATGGGAAAGAATCTTATTCTCCCTGTATATAGCTATTTTTTTTTTCTTTTTCTTGGTATGGGGGAAGGTGAAACTATCCTGCAGTTCAACTGAAAACTGTGAGAGACAAAGTCACCAAGAGCTAGTAGCATTCCTTTGTCTTGTTCAACTTTGATTCCCCCCCGAAGTTCACAGATAAAGGGCTACTGCTAGTGAGAGATGTGGGATTGATGAGTAACTTAAGTGTAAACGCTGCTCTTCCTTTGCGGCATGGCGAGTGGCCCTTTTCTGTCGATATGACTGGCTGGAGCATTTCAAGACAACTCCAGGGGATGCAGCTAGCGCTGGTTGTGCCTTTTTTTTTTTTTTTTTTTTTTTTCCTGTTTGTTTGTTTTCCTTCCTTTTTAAACTGTGTCCTCTCCCATCCAACCTGTCACTAGGGGGGTGCAGCACTGCTCACGTTGTCAATTTTTTGAGGGTGGCTGGGATTCAGTTTATGTGCTATAAGTTATAAAAAGCACAAATAGAATTAATAAATAAAATCTTCAGTAAAACAGTTTGCTTAATTGTTTTAAATGGTTTTGTAGTTCTTATTCATGCAGTGAATGTGTACCCTCTGACCACTGAGTGTAAATCTGAATGGACAGTTGTCTCATCCAAACTCTTTGTAGGAATATAACCACTAATTGCATACATGTAAGGATACTAAGCACTCATGGTTGTGCGGCTTAAGATATTTAACTGGGTCACTATTTTATTCAGTACAAGTCTACAACACAGCGTGGAGCTAGACCCATTAATTGGCCAAGATGATGCATCTGCAGATATTAGCTTGTTGTAGATAGCACAGCATTGACGATTATGTGTGGGACAGTAACTGAAAAGACTTATCAATGCAGAAATATCATATTCAAGGTGTTTTAAGAAGTGTTGTCCTCTGCTTGCAAGTTTTTATTGCACAACTTGGTCACAATTATGTAGTAATCACATCTAACAGATCCTTATCATTCAGTACAAAACAGTACTGATCAGACTCTAGTCCAATGCAATGGGCTGCAATAAATCCTATCTTCAGTTAAGCTTGTAATGTTGAGTATTGAGACTGTCAGGGGTGTTTATGATTGTTGTTTTGGTGGTGGGATGGAATTTATTGAAGCTTCTAATACTCTGCCATCCTCTTGTATACAGGAGTAGATAACATAAGTGGCAACTCAGTTTAAGAGTCTCGACTTTAAGGTTTTAAAAAAAAAAATCTAAAAACTGATTTCTAAAATTAAATTTGTCGCTCTGAAACTTGTTCACACTGTTATCCACACACTCCAAACAATTAGATATTTTCCACATAATATTTTTCAATAATACTGGGTTATACGGAAATGAGCGTCTATTCTCGTTTGTTTTCTTTTGCATTTAATTTCACGGGTACTTTTTTTTTTAATTGTGTTTTAGTCGAGTCAGAACTTACCTGAACTGATTGCACAGTGTGATAATTTTGCATGTTTGTTTATGTGTGTTGGGTTTACAGTCTGCGCTCGTACAGAAAAGGAAAAGGGGCTTTTCGTCTTCATGCTTGGTTGGGGGAGGGGTTTTACAAACAGACCAGGCAGGAAGAGACCTGCGTGTTAACATTTTGGCAGAGCTAAAGCCACGAAAGACCCCTGCGGTGCTGGGGCTCGACTCCTCCAGCTGCCCTTACAATGAGAACATCATGAAAAAAAATAAAACACAAGGTCAGTATCAAAACCCAAGAGAAACATTTTTCACGAAACAACAGCGACCCCCACCCCTCAAGAAACCAGGGTCAAAGTTCACAGGAAGCTGGGGGGCTGCCATTTTTCCCTGCTGCTGCTACTGCTAACGTTTAACGTTAGATGCTAAAGCGACGGGGAGGGGCGGTTGGTTTTGGATCCTGTAGCTAGCTGGAATCAACGGCTCGAAATCGATACACAAAATCCGTCATTTCTCCTCCCGTCGTCGCTAACAACCATTGTTATTGGATGAATTCGGCATGGAGAAGGTAGCGGAGCCGTCTTGGACTTCTTCGTACACCTACCAGGTGAGCAAGCACAGTGCGGAGATGCTACACAACCTCAACATTCAGAGGAAAGATGGAGGCAGGTTCTGCGATGTGATCTTACGCGTCGGCGAGGAGAGCTTCCCTGCCCACAAGGCTGTGTTGGCCGCGTGCAGCGAGTATTTCGAGTCGGTCTTCAGCCGCCAGACGGAGGGCGACGGCGACGCGAAGGAGCTGGAGATGCACACCATCAGCCCGAAAGTTTTTAAAGACGTTTTGGACTTCGCTTACACCTCCAGAATTGTGGTGCGACTGGAATGCTTCCCGGAGTTGATGACAGCTGCCAAGTTTCTGCTGATGCGGTCAGTCATTGAGATATGTCAGGAGGTCATCAAACAGTCCAACGTGCAAATCCTCGTCCCGACCTCACGCGGAGGAGACGCCAGCCTTTTCCAGGCCACGGGGGCCACCGAGCTGGGGTTCCCGGTGGCACAGCAGGATCTGGTAAACGGAACGGGAATGCTGGTGAACGGTCAGAGCTTTGCTAACAATGCACCGATGCATGTGGATGGGAGCGAAGATGCCGCCGCCGTGTTATTGGAGGACGGTGGCGAGCCGTCGGTGCCAATGTTAGAGCCTGTTGAAGGACTGCCCGTTTCCCCATCAGCGGAAATACCTGGGAACGCGTTTCAGCACGACGCTGGCTCCCCGGGGTCGAAAAGGAGCAGGGGGAGACCAAAGAAAGCTGGGGGGATAGTGGAGGCTGTGCCCTTTAATCACAGCACCCAGAAAGACAATGGGCTGTTTCCTTGTGGGACATGCGGTAAAGCTTTTACAGAAGCTTCCCGCTTGAAGAACCACGAAGCGCAACATGGAGCCCACACCGGCGGTGTAAACAACGGCGGTGACAGCCTGTCAACAGCGGGCGGCATGTCTTTAATGTCTCAGCCAGGTCTGGTGGAAAACGGCGTGCAGATACACGCAGGGCTGACGCTGGACAACGGCCGCAAACGGGAAAGGACCAGGCGGCATGTCGGCTGTGACATTTGCGGTAAAGTTTTCCGTGACGTTTACCACCTGAACCGACACAAGCTCTCCCATTCCGGGGAGAAGCCGTACGCATGCCCCGTGTGCGGGCTCCGGTTCAAACGCAAGGACAGGATGTCGTACCATGTGCGGTCCCATGACGGGTCTGTCGGCAAACCGTATGTGTGCCAAAGCTGTGGTAAAGGCTTTTCAAGGTGAGTTGACTCGCTGACAGCGTGGCCTGTGTTTTACAGTTGTTAAACAAAACAATGCCGTGTGCCTCAATGCACAGTTTGCAGCGTTGTTTCTGCAACAAAGCAGGCACTGATGGAGCAGTTCGTGTCAGCCCTGCTGCTCCTGTTCAGCTGCCTGTTAATCAGCTGCTGAGATGTGCAGACACACACGAAACGTAGTCAATGGCCAGCAGCCTGAAGTCAGGATCTAGTCCAAAAACAACAAAATTTGGCTAAATTTGGCTAAATTTGTAGTAATTCTTGAGAGTTGGTACCAATTAACAGAGACAGGTCAGAGATCAAACCCTGAAGTAAGTGTGTGTGTATTACTCACGTTGTGCGGACTTAAATCTGTTTACAGAGTCACTTTCTGGGGAATAAGAGCCTTACTTGGAACTAAATGCAATAAAGTCAACATAAGGTAAAACATCAAATTTTAGGGTATAGACTTGGGTTAGGATTAGGGTAAAGGTTAGGTTTAGGCAAGTAGTGGCTATGGCTATGGTTCAGGTCAATCTCTGGTAAATGAATCTAAGTCTATGTAATGTCCCCAAAGTGATGAAAACCTTATGTGTGCATGAGTGTGTCAGTGTGTGTCTGTAATCATTAATTTTAAAAAGGGATTTTTCTGAAAACCATGACACTCTTAAACATTAGCACACACCAATCTTTGGGTTTATTGTGTCAGAAACTGCACAGCTGTCACTGAGTGACTTGTGTAATTTGGCTTCAGACACTCAAACCAGTCTCCCAGGCTCAGTGTTCTCAGGCCTTGTTGCAAACTCACTGTCACCACCTGCTGCTGTGGAGGTTAAAATACATGCAGATGATAAATGAAGAGAAGTCCAAAATAGTTTGATGCTAACTGCTAAAAAAAAATGCCAAAATATGATGAGGGAGAGGTAGGAAGTTTGTGACAGAGCCATCAGCAAGTTTGTGGTGTCTGGATTCATTTTTTCAGCATCTGGTTGGTAAATAGTTGCAGCACATGCCACATAACGAAAACATCCATACTGACCGGGGAGTGGCGTGTCGTGACTTTCTTACACGATGTGACAAATTCGGTACATCAGTCAGCCTCTGGTAATTTACGATACTGATATAGTCACACCCACAAATAAAATGCAATGTTTAGACATAAAGAAAATGTGGATTCACAAAATCATTCATGACTAACTAAGTGGGTCATCACAACAGAGACAATCATTTGACGTTAGTTTGCACAGAAAGTTCAGCACCCATCAGAGTGAAGAGGACATTCAGAGGATAAAAATGTGGGTATTCGGCTGGCTCTGCTGGGGGTTCTTGGTGCTAACGTAGGTCCAAACATTGCAGTAGTCACCTGCTGCAGCTTTTGTTCTTCAGTCTCTAAGATGTGTTCAATTCAATTCAATATTATAATTGTTATATATAATATGTTGTAAAATGTCTTCAGGGTAGTGCTTATGTTTTGGTTGCTACTCTCCAGAAAGTAATTAAGAAAGATGAATATGAGTGTCCTTGCTGATGCTGATGGTAAGACAAGGCACATTTAGCTATGTGGAAATGTATAAACAATTAGTCGTATGTCCACTTGACAAACACAAATGTTATTTTCCTTTTTTCTTTCCAGACCAGACCACCTGAATGGACATATCAAACAGGTTCACACAACAGAGAGACCCCACAAGTGCCAGGTAACATTTAAGATCTACACATCAGACTTTATCTCTTTAACTCCAGCTAATGATGGCTTGAAACCATAAGTTGTGAGAAAAGGTGCTAACATGTTGATTTCCGTATCATAGATTTGTAACGCCTCTTTTGCTACAAGAGATCGCCTCCGGTCACACCTTGCATGCCATGAGGACAAAATCCCCTGCAAAGTTTGTGGCAAGTTTCTGCGAGCTGCCTACATGACAGACCACCTCAAGAAACACAGTGAAGGAACACATAACTACTGTGGCATCTGCAACAAAGGTAATTATTTGGAATACCGCATACAGTGATACACCACACTGTTACAGGCTCCTCATGTCCAGACAAATATTCAGCATTGAAGTTGTGGACATTCAGAGGATCAACACTTGCAATAACCCAGCGTAGGTATTCTGCTGTGGGTTTTTGGAAAAGGAAGGAAGGTCACTGAAATGAACAAGGTGGCTGTCTTCTTTTTTTTTTGTCCAAACATCACATTAGTCACCTACTGCAGCTTTGGTTCTTCAATTTCTACCTTTGGTGGTAAAATAACTTCACCAAAAGTTGCAAAATATGTTTATTTTCTCCCTGGAAACCAGAGGAAGCACGAACATACCCCAAAGTTTTGTTCAGGGTGTGTGTCGTCCCTTTTGGGTGTCTTCTGCTTCCCAATTCGATGGTGCTACTCAAAAGTTTTTTTTAAACTCAGAGCCTTAAATGATTGCCTCTTCCTTTTGAGGGTAAAAGCTGCTTTTCAATTCAAATCACTGCATCTGGATCATGCACTGTGACTTTCAGGGACAGGCTGCATTGAGTTGTACAAAACATTTCCAATTCTTTCTTTGCTGTCTGGTCTGTGGACAGGATGAAAGGCTCATACTGAATATGGCAAATATGTCTGAAAGTTGGCCTTCACCTTGTACATAAAGTCTTGGCGCCACATGCTGAAAATGTTTTTCAGGCTTCTGCTTTTTTTTGTGCTCATCGAGCACAAACACTGGAGTCCCCTATTCAAACCGGTTGAGATCATGCTTTATTCATTAATTTTACCTTTATGTATACAGGGAGGTCCAATGAAAGTTTTACATCTCGTGTGCTTTATACATAAGACAATAAGAGCAACATTACATTTACAGATACAAGTACAAAGAAGATAAGAAACATGAAATGTTCAAAGCTGCAACTGAAATTATGAATAAAGTGGATTGAAGGGTAAAAGATTAAAAAAAGGCATCAAACTAGCAATAATAAGATGGCGGATTAAAGCTGAGTTAATGCAAAATACATCATTATGTTCTTTAAGTGACAAGCAGCCTTCTTGGTTACCTGCAGATGCATCCGCTGATAATCAAAGAATGAAATAAGGATAAAAGAAAGAGATTAGTTTTTGAAGAACATCTCTTCACAATGTTCTGCACACTTTGTTTCCATGGGATGGGAATTTTGATTTGTGCCTCTTGCCCATGTTTAATGGTGCTCTTCACTGTCAAAGAGATGGATGTTAATTTAACTTCCCTGCAATAAATCATTAGTGCTCCAGAGTGTTTCTGGTCGAATCAGTCCAGACGTCTATCGGATCATCGCCATCAAACAGCCTGTCGGTGTGTAACAGGACGCCCCTCCTCGAAGTCAGAGGCCTCGAGTGTGTCAAACAACTGCCTTGTTCTTTGTTCTTCTGGTCCCAGGTTTCTCCACTGCGTCCTACCTTAAGGTGCATATAAAGACACACCATGGCTCTCCACTGCCCCCCTCTGCCACAATGCACACCTTCCCTGAGCCAAGGGGGGAGCTGCAGATGCACAACGGCAACCCTTACCACATGGGACGCCAGTGCTCAGTGGAAGGCAAGCAGCCGCCCGCCCCATCCCAAACTGTCATGTTTCTGGCTTTTCATTTGCTCTGCTGCTTTTTTGGAGAAACATGCTGCTGCATCTTTTTGTATGTTTAAAACACAAGCATACATCGACTTCTGCTGCCCAGCTTTTCGCTCAAACATTCACTGTTGTGCTATTTCATGTGCTGATTGTCTCTCTGCTAGCTAACCGGTGTCTTTTAGTCAGAGGGGGCAGTGTAAACAGAACCTTTCTGGTGATTAGGTAGAGGTGAAACAGCTGGAAGTGCTGCAAACCTCTTCGGATACATTTTCTCTGTTCCCTCACTGCTACACCATTTTTAGTCAGTAGTGCCACAGATGGAGCTGAAAGAGTGTCCTTATAAGTTTCACTGACTCATGTCAAAGGTCAGAATTACAGAAATGGCTGGAAGAAACTCTTTTATGTTGCACTCATGAGCAGCACATCTTTTACTACAGAATGACTGCAAGTCAATAGGCAGACGACTCATTTACTGATACATTCTACGGAACTAAAACTGCCATGGAAATCATGACCTTTTCTGTAGTTTGACAAGTAAAACACCTGCTAATGTGCACCTATGGGACTAAAACATGGCATTGTTATTAAGCTGGAAATTGGGAATATAAAGCAGACAGTTTTTAAGTTCCTATTGCCACATGCAGAAGTTATCCAGACTTCATAGTTCGCGATTTTTACACATGCTTGGAGTGCTAATTTGTTTTTCTTTCTTTTTTTTTCCTGGTATGTGAGTGTCTGTCCAGCATGGCCATGGCATCCTATGGTTAACAGTGTCTTGTTTACTGCTTGGCTGATCCATTGGCAGTTGTTCAGCAACGCACAGTGTTGCATGATCGTCTTAATGTGTTCTCCATTTGCCCTGGATTCATTGAAACTTTTGTATTTGTTCTCTTGTGGGAGAAGCAGTAGCATAGAGACAGTGCACAGTGAGCCAAGAGCCGCAACCATGATTGGCAAAAAAAAAAAAACAATATGGAAGACCATGTTTACTTCTGTGATTGTATTTGTAACTCTGCAATTGCATGGATAATCAGAGAAATTTGAAAAATATGCCATTCGGCTATTTACCAAGCTAAGGTTGGCTAACCATATCATTGGTTATAATGAAGCTGCCTAGTAAATCATTAAAACTGATCATGCCCTGTCACTTTGTTTACCATCTTTTAAACTGCATCATGGTAGACATTTTGCTGCAGGCGCTTTAAACACACATATTCCTTGATAGATATTTGCCATTATCCTTTTGTGAGCTATTTTTAGATTGTCTTTTTAATGAGTGATATTATCAGTCTCAGTACCACAAATAGGAATCCATTAGCACTGTATTGACCTTAACAGGGGAAAAGCTTCCTGCTTTGGCAAGTGGAGACTTGAAAAGCTCATTAGAAGTCAGCCGGTTTCCTCTGAGGTGAATCCAGAATGGTAAAATCAGTTGTGCTTGTCATAGCATCTGCCAGCCAGTTTGTGACAAGAACAGCATGTCACGCTATGCAATGACTCACAGAAATGCATAGTCAAAATGTCAAATGCTCAGTTGTGTTCTTCTTGTGTCCTACGGGCATCATTTATTGTTTTTGTTTGCCTGCTCAGGTCATGATGCGAGTTTGTCTTTTTTCAGTTTATTTTCGAGATGGATCCATTCAAGGATAGCATGGCTGAAGGGTTAGATGATTGGCTGAGTCAGTCTGTGGTGTCTCTAAATGAGCAGACCTTTTGTTACAGTAGCATAAATGTGTTTTCCTTCAACACCATGGATGACAATTTGCATTTGTGCATATTTGACTGTGACACAACAGATAGATATCATCTAAGCAGTTACCAACAAAGCTAACAGCGCTGACTGCTACGACTTATCTGAATCGAGGGTCTAATGATAGAGGGCATTGTACGCTGTTCAGAACTTAAAGCCCCTTGAGGCAAATTTGTGATTTGTGATCCCGAGCTACATAAATGAAATTGACTTGACTGAATGTTTGAGCAATGAAATTTAAGTAAACACCACTTAGCATTTGATGAGCTGAGAATTCTTGGCAATCATTTGGTTTTAATGATTTAACTCTGAGTGACAAAGCTCATTGAATACATGAGTAGAAAAAAAAAAAAACGAAAATCTGATTTCCCTTTGGAAATGGTCATCGCCAAATCGGTGTACTGTCACTATATTTACTGCAGTTTTCACTGTAGTCCTCGTTAAGTGTCATGGCATTTGTGAGAGAAGCAAGTTGTGTGTGTGAACAGTATGCTTAGTTATGCACAGTATGGGCTTTTCTCACTGCGATCATCTGGCATGTCACAGCAGGATGCACAGATGACATTAATAACACGAACGATGGCTCTCTGTTCATTTATGTGTGTCAGTGAGCCAGCATGCACAATAGCAGGGTCCTAGCGTTGCTACTGCTTTGATAAATGTGATCATTTTTAATGTTTTTAATTCCACCTGTGTTTAAAAAGTCAAACTGTCCCTGTGCAAAAGGTCAGTAGTCAAACGGCTCACAATTTGTTTGATTTTATCTGACAAAAGTAGCAACTGTATCAACTGTCAGCTCTGTCATAAGCACATCACTGAGTTAAGTGATTTTGCTAGAGGAGAAAAAAGAGGAGAAAGGTAATTAATTCATCACTCAACAACATTCACACTAGTAAACCTGTCTAGTTTGCTTTGTTTACAGACAGCTTTTCATATACTAGTGATGAAATGAAGGTGATTCTGTCCGTATGGTTTCCGCCGACCTGTTATGTCTGCCCCCCCTCCCCTTCCTTTCTCCCTGGCCGGGTGTTGTGTAGACCTGTGTGCCAGTCGCCAGCTGCTTCTCACCTCGTCTGAGGCAGAGGGTCGCTTTCATGGGCTCTCTGGACACCCAATTCTCCCCCAGCCTGGCCCCCCCGCCTTGGGCCTGCAGCCTGAGCTGCTCATGGGGAAAGCAGGTGGGGCTCCATATTTCTGGGAGTGTCGCTCTGGCGGGTTGCCTGGCTTCCCCGTCCATGGGCCTGTCTCAGGTCAGTACAGTCCAGCAAGAGGGTGGGTGGGGGCATGGTGCTAGCACTGGCCGCTGGTCGGATGAGCGCAGCAGAATGATCAGTGGACACTGGGCAAATGGACTGAGATAGATGATTGTAGATTTTAATGTTATAGCCACATTTTGAAGGAAGTGTGTTTGTTCTTCTTACTGTATTTAGTGATTGATCTGTAAAATCAATAGTCACAGTTTGTTCTACTTGTGCTTGGTGCCTTCTCACTTAAGTTCTCAAGTTCAATTTTTAAGTTTTTGCAGGTGACAGACATCTACTGGATTGAAATATTGGACAAAACCTGTTTTATAATCGATTTGTCCTAATTCATACCTCCCTTTCTTCCCATTTCTCTGTCTCTGTCTCTCTCTTTCTCTCTCTCTCTCTCTCTCTCTCTCTCCCTCTCCATACTGTGTTTACCATAGATGGGCAGGAAAACGCTGGAAAATGTCCTCATCTGGAATCAGAAGAATCAGATCCTTCATTTGGGGAGTTGTCCAACGGGGACGAGCTTAAATCTCCACACAAACCCGACGGGCCGGAGCTGGAGATGCCCTCTTTAGCCTGCAACGGAGCCTCTGCAGGGGCCTTGGGGTCTCCAGAAGGATCTAAAGCCAAGACGGACCCTGAGAAGAAGTTTACCTGCGGCATCTGCGGCCAGGCCTTCCGCACCAAGTCCTACCTCAACAAGCACCAGCACAGAGTTCACAAAGCCCAGAAGGCCCAAGGGGGTTCAGGGTCGGGCTTGAACGAGCTGGCCCCCGCCCTGACCTCTCCCTTCTCCCCTCAACAAAACATGTCTCTGCTGGAGTCATTTGGCTTTCAGATAGTCCAGTCTGCGTTCGCGTCCTCACTGGTGGATGCCGAGGCCGGTCAAAGTGGACTGGACTTTGGAGGGAAGTGACGTGTTTGCTAAAGTTGTTGGAAAGCCTCTCGCTCTTAGGACAAAGCCGGGTTGCCCACAGAAGATGCTCTGTATTTGGGAATAACTTTGCCTCAAGACTACTTTTTCTGTTCGTGACATTGCTCAATGTGTAACCGATATTTTTGTCACAGACTGCCATACAATTCCTACTTTTTCTACTTTTTCAGAGTATGAAAAGTGCGTGTACGGTGTTTGAATTTTCTTTATAAGGAAACGACATGAAGGTTTTATGTCCTCTATCTGATGTGGATCTGTTGAAGTTCTGTTTGGTATGCTTTCATTTGGTTTCGCCTTGTGTGTTTTTGAGCTTTCTTAGCTGCACAAATGTTTCTTGACATGAGGTGAATTATTTACTGCAACTTTGAAGCAAGTAATTATTTCTTGTATGTCAGTGAATCCTGTATTTATGTTGTTTCTGTGTGTCTTTTTGAGAAGGATGTTGTTTTTCTTAAGGACAGGGATTGAAATTGGCAGGTTTTCTTTAGTGTAATTAACTATTCCAAGAAACATTCCTAACAGGCCCGAGGCATATTTCACGGCACATTTGGTATTTGCATTTTTCTTTGGCCTCGTACAGAAAGTGTCAGTTTGCTGCCCACTGATTAGCATTGATAGCTGTCATGGACCTTAATGAGTTACTATTGACAAGATTACAGCTGTGAAGCACTTTTAAAACGTGTATCAATAAAACTAATAAAAGCAACCGCTCGAAGCCCATCTGGCACCACAAATATATAATTTCAGCTAAAACTAAACTAAATCAGCTACCTCACAGAAGAAAGTAACACCGTAGTGCTTTGTGTGTCATAATCAGATTTAATGAATAAAAAGTTGGATTAAATTGACAAACAGACGCCAGCCACTCTTCCTGTCAGGAATTAGAAAGCCTACAGCTAATGTCAGTGGAACAAAATTCTATTTAAGGCTCCAATAGTGCCACAGCTTTCATTCATTTGTTTGTTGCTGTTTTGTTTTTTGTTGTCCTACTGGTAAAATTATGTGTTTTTCCATTACTTGAGCAAAGCCTTTGACGAGTGTTACCATCCACTGTTCACCTGAGCGGTGGTGTTGCTGGGGTTTTCCACTGATGTGGCAGCTGGAGGGTCGTGCTCTGAATGATGCAGATCTCCTGGCGGCTCGTTCGGATGCAAAAAGCCCTTGATCGTTTTTTTGATTAGATGATTCACAAAATGGATTATTCATCCGAAAAATTGGAGGAGAGGAAAGCCATTATTCCTATGATCTATACTGTGTACAGGATTACCTTTTTGAAAATGAATTTTCCTGGAATAAGATGTTTTTAACCTGTAAAATTTGTCTGGAAACATGCCTTGAGCGTGGTAGGAATGAGTTTTGTATCCCCCCCAAGATTTCTGAGTCTTATTTGTTAGGTGTTCAATCAGTTGTGTACATTAAACAGGGACCAAGGTCAGGTATATTTTCAGTATATATTCTGAGAAATGTAGATTATATTTTATTAACTTATTCATGCCCTCGGTTTTGTGTACAGTTTTTGTTTTAATTGTCAATTGAAAATCTAGTGATTTGCTCATTTAGATAAATTTTCACTCTAAATTATGTTAAACAGAGATGCGTGGTTATGTGTGTGTCAGGCCGAGGAGTGGCACCCTCATCCACCAGCCTCTGGAACGACCAAACGTAATGCTACTTTTCGTGCGTCACGTGATTAAGCTCACTTTAATCCTCCAGAGTCTCTTCCTCTTCTTGTGTTGCTCACCCGTTTCCTGATTGCCTTGTTCTGTTCGTAGGTGACATGTCTTGTGGTTTGCACTTGTAGTTGCTCGGTTAAGGCACAAGCTTATCCATCTGGGTGTCTTACAGTGAAAATGTGCTTAAACCAAAATGTTGTACCCGAGACATTCCTGTGATGAGATCAGACTTTGTTGGATGGTTCCTCAAATCAACACGCGACGGGAGCCTCACGTCCACTTTTACTGCTTTGATTTTTAAAAACTCGCTCCACATTGACTGTAGTAGTTTTACATGTCAAAAAGAAAAACACACACACACACAAACACCATAAGTAAAGTCTCCTTTGGTTTTGGATCACTGTCAGATCGTATCCAAACTAAAATCTGTTATTGATCTCTCATGCAACTCACACATCAGATGAACATTTTGCTCATGTGTTGCTGTTTTTTCTTGTGTTGTAAAACCTGTATCACAATGCAAATCAAACACAGTCCAACAGTGAAGGGGCTTAGCAGCATGTGTGTGTGTGTGTGTGCGCGCGTGTGTGTGGTGATAGCTCCGTAAAAAGAAAAAGAAAAAAAAGAGTATACGTGTCTGTGGGAGTCTGTTTCTGTGTATGATCTGTGTTTCCTGCTTTCTGATTAATTATTATTTGTGAGTAATTTAGTCTGTTAAATTCAGTACATTCCTATATTATTTATGGTTATGTTGTGATTGTAACACGTGTATATACCATTCATATACACATTCTATAAATATATATATAAATATATATGAACCAACCAATATGATCAGTGTTTGTCAATGGTGGTCCTGTACATATATAGATTTTTTTTGCTTGTCTATCACGAGGAGGGATGTTAAGTTATGGCCATTTGATTGAAAGTGTAAACTGCATGTCCTGGCATGCGAGCTGAGCTGGGGACTGAATGTCGATCACTGGTTGGTGGCAGTAATAGTTTCGCTGTTCGCTGTACTGTCACTCTGCTCTGGTAGTGCTCATGCTGCCAGCTGCACAACTCATGTCTTTGACCAAGTGTTTTTTTTTTCCTGTCCTTTTTTGATCCACTCTGCACTAGTATTTACTCCTTTAAAAGGTTATAAGGGTTGTTTTGTTATCAGTTATGCGAACACAGGAAGATGCTGTAAGGAAATGCTGTTGCTTTTGTTTGAGTGTTCTTCTTCACCGGGATGTATGATTTTGTTTTTTTGCTCATGTTGGTACTCGAGTGTAAAAGATGATTTTCAAGGATTATGTAGGCCTAAGTGTTTTGCTTTCTGCTTTTGGTCTGTTGCAAAGTGCCTTCCAAATACTGATTGTGCACAGCAGTGGATTAAAAAAGGTCCTCTTTTCTAAAGGTTAAGAATTGTACAGAGTGACTTGCATTGACACTTTTGTATAAAAACACACACAGAAAATGTACAATATGTTAACTTGGTATTTTATCATCGTACTCAACAAGATTGCTCTTAAAACATGTGAGCTACATGTTTTGTTATAACGTCTTTGGACATATTTCAATATAAGCATACTTTTCTATAGATATTTGTTTTTGTACTCTGTTATGGAGTCTCATCTCTCTTGTTGGTACAGAGATGAGCGTCAAATAAATTGCAATTGAAAAAGCTCCTACATTTTCTCCTGTAATTATTAGTGGTGGATAATGAGACAGTGAATCGATCCAGGCCTGGCCATCAGGAGCTAGGGGCCCCTCTTTGGATGTGGGGCGTGGTCAGATGTCAGACCCTAACCTGATGTGGCAATATTGCAGGTACTCTGGTACAGCAGGGGCACTATGCTTCTGTGCCTGTGGGGAATCTTAAAGGTCCAGTGTGTAGGATTCAGGGGGATCTACTTGGCAATGGTGGCGAGGAAAACTTCTTTTTGAGTGAAAGAATACTAATAATATATGATGGTATATGATAGTATATGTGTATAATAACAATACAACGAATATAATTATAATTGAAATATGACTAATAATAATAACAGTAGCAGCAGGTGTCAAGCAGGGCTATGGCAGTTGGCACAACCACGATCCACAATACAGGGGCAGCCATGATTGATGACAACCTGTGAGACCAGAAAACATAAGGACTCTGGGAGAGAACATGCATTAGAACATGCTTTAATGGGACATAATGCAGAAGGAGAGGGAGAGAAGGAGAGAGGAGCTCACTGTATCATGGGAAGGCCCCTGGCAGTCTAAGCCTATAGCAGCATAACTAGGGGCTGGTCCAAGATAAGCCTGAGCCAACCCTATCTGTGAGCTTTGTCAGAAAAGAAAGTTTTAAACCGCCCAGGATAGATAGATATGTGTATGTTTTCAGACTGCTGAAGGGAAGAGGAGTGATGTAAAGCCATGCTTCTGTATAATGTGACTTAATCAAGTACACAATTTTTTCCCTATTTTTACCAGCATGTCCATTCAGAATTTTATACAGTATCCTTGTGGTTTTGATTAGGCTTCATGTTGGTTAAAATGTGCTAAATTGTATTATTTACTGAGTAAATGCCAGTTAAATGTAGTAAATAAATATAAAACGAGAGACAGTCTTCAGATGCAAATGTTTTATTTTCCATATATTTTCCATATATTTATGAACTCTACATACTTAGTGACAGCACTCTGTGTGCATCATTTGGTTTCAAAATTTCTAATAATCTATTAGATGGTTATATTAAAACATAATAAATATATTTGCGTTGAATGATATATACAAGTTTTTTTTTTTTACATTTTAACTGAGGAAAAGTTTTATGCAAAAAAATGTTAAAATTGATAAATAAACCACAAAAAGTTATAATTTAGTTGTTAGATCAGTGTCAGTCATCTCAATGTCACCGCCCCTGTTCTTGTAATTCAGTTTGCTGAAGTCCTCCATAATCTCTACCATTGTCTTTCCTTTGGTCTCTGGGACAAAATATAGCAGAAATGCCGCGCTGATAATGGTGTAAGCCACAAAAATCAGGAAACAGAACTGGCCGAGTCCATCCTGTACAGACACACATGAAATCAGACTGTGTTAGAGAAAGCAGCTGACATGACATAAAGATAAAGAAATGATGTATGAGGATTATTTGAGGTAACACATGATACACAGATATCTCACCACAAGGTAGCTGAAAAATAGCCCCACGAGGAACATGCTCAGCCAGCTGATGGTCCCACTGATCACATACGCAGAAGGACGCCAGGCTTGTAGGAAGAGGTCAGCAGGGAGAGTCATAGACACTCCCGCTGAAAGAAGACAAGACAACATGTTTTACATTCGATGAAAAACACCGGTGAAATGTTGCACTTGTGAGATGAACAAACACAGGAAAACTCACAAGGTCCAAGTCCATAAATGCAGATGACACAAAAGATCAGGGCGATGTTCACATACGGGATCCATGAATTCAGATCCTGCATGAAAACAGAAACTTTTTACTATGTCCAACACCAGATGGAGAAAAGTGCTCTGTTGGTGAAGTGTATTACCTTGAAGGACAGCGTGACAGTAAGTACAGACATGGTGACACCCATGAATAGGTAGCCATAGCCCATCAGCTTCTTTCTGCCGGCACGATCTATCAAGAAAGACTGACATGACACATGACATGACAACCAAACTCTACATATTTAATTCTTCATCTCACTTCCTGCACTTCTAGTATATCTTCCTAATCAACAATAAGGTGTTCACAGTGTCCTAAAATTAGACTTTTTTTGTATTTATATCACGTATGTGCTTTGTGTTTCTGTTTCACTGCTGTTCAACCAGTGGCCCTTTGGGGATAAATCAAATTGACTGTGAACAATCAAGGAGGCATTTATTACAGCCTTTAGTACAGCCTTCACAGGACGTCCTCCGCATGTTGGTTCCTAGAGCCAACATAGATCTTGGTAAAAAAGCCTTCGGATATGCTGTCCCCTGGTCATGGAATGACTTACAGAAGGATCTGAGGCTACCTGAACTGATCACTTTGGGGGAATTTCAGTCCATTTTAAAGTACAGAGAAGCCAGTTCTATTGGGCAATGTACTTGTTTCTAAATTGTTTTACTGCTGAAACGTTTTAAATTATTTTGACCTGTCGCGTGCTCTTGTGTCAATGTTGTAAGTACTTTCTGTTTCTAACTATAGTGTGTGATTGCTGTTGTTGTTGTATGTATTGTTGTAACTTTGTCTTTGCTGCTCTCTTGGCCAGGTCGCTCTGGAAAAAGAGATTTTAATCTCAATGAGTCTTTTACCTGGTTAAATAAAGGATACTGATTGATTGATTGATTGATTGATTGAAGAAGTTATTTAGTTGATGGAAATATTCTACTCTTCATTTAATAAAAGAAAACCCGAGGCTCTCTGAACCTTCAGCATTTTCCGTTCTCCGAGTTTTTTCTGTACCTCTCTACTCAGTATGTATATTTTGGATATTATGCTTCCATAATCACCTTGTTAGATCACATGCAGTCTAGGAAAGGTCCATAAGCTGAGCTCTGTGATATAAATATTTGTGCATCTGCATTCAAAACCAAGATTTCAACTCCTTCCAGGACCAGAATCCCTGAATTAGTAGTAATTCAGTGCTTCAGTTTCATGGCACTTACACACATTGCTACAGTGAGGAGCTCTGTTGTTCCAAGACCGATGGACAAGTAATGCATCTGGTCTTCTGGCACCCCTGACTCGCGGAAGATGTCAAAGGCGTAGAAATAGAGCTGGATGAGAGAATGAAATGTAAGGGACAGATGAACCTAAAATGCTGTGTGAATGCACATATTTGTGTGATGGCTGGGAAAGTTAAAATGAGCTTACGGCGTTGATGCCGCAGAACTGGACACCAGCACAGGGGATGACCAGAGTCAGCAGCTGCCATCGCACACAGCGAGAGGTGAGGACGTCCTTCACAGTCTTCGCCTTCTCTCCCTGCATGCTCTCTCTCTCCTTCTGCATGTCGTCCAGCTCCAGCTTTAAGTCATCGTCCTGCCACAGCCACTGCAAGGCTTTCACACACATATACATACAGTGTTAGATGTGATAAGTCTGATGTTCATTTATGACCCAGTCTAAACAGTAAAAGTCTGTCGTCTGCTCTCTCAGGGCGCTGTTGAAAGTGATCATACTGGAGGTTTAATACCTTTATTTCACAGCATCAAGCAGCATTAAGAGACTATCTGTAGCACAAGAGCTTCTAAACTTGCAGTAATGTTTCTGCAGGCTTTACTGTGTCCACTCACCTTTTCTTGTGCCTTCAATGTCTCCTTTGTCAATGTAAAGGTATCGAGGCGCCTCAGGGAAGAAAAGCAGGGTCACAAACTGCAGGATGGCAGGAACGCTGCTAAAAGCTAAGAGATATGGCCACATCTCTTCTGTACCCATCATCTCCCTAAACCGAGAGCAAAACAAAGACAATCAGCAAAGTGGCAGGGAAAATGGAGGTACTGTAGATCAGTAACTAAGATAGCTTAAAATATTATCCGGACAAGTCGCTTGGTGCTATTTAGTAAGACCAGGTCTGCAAGGTCTTGTACTTTAGTCGGGAACAAGAAAAAGTCTTTGATTCCACTAAATGGACAACTACCATAATAATGTTTAAGAGTAGCTTGGCCTCCTTAATAAGTAAGTGAGTAAGAAGTGTTTTTCTGCTTAGTTTGTCGACTAGTTTGTTTTGTGTAAATATTTAGTACCAGCCTTCAGTTCTTACTTGATCCCAATTATTTGACCCAGGACTTTTCCAAATGCGTTGAAGATTGAGGTTGTTAGAGTCAGGAAACCTCGGAGTTTCTTTGGAGAGCTCTCCCCGATGTACATGAGGTGCACACTGAGGCTCAGGCCTGTGGGGAAAAGCAGGATGAAGAGAAAAAAAACACAAAAACCTGACAAAACCTGTTAAGTGTGATTAAAAAAAATATTTTAAGCATCTGTTTTCATTCGTGTAAGGGTCAATATAATTAATGATAACAATAATATTAATAACAATTCTGTGAAACCGTGCTATTTTCTGAGACCTTATTGTGCTGTGAATATACCATCACAACCCGACACGCTACACATCGTCAGAACATACCAACATTATATCCATAGAGAAATCTTCCCAGCAAGATCATCTCAAATGATTTGGCCATGCGACTGAAGAGCATGAGAAGAGCAGCGACAATCGCCACAATGTTGCTGAACAACAGAGCTTTTTTCCTGCAAAATCAGAAGAAACAAAGATTTTATTAGATGGGATTTTGCACTGCTAATGTAACAAATACTCCATCTATGAGCACATTCCATTAAGTTTTATACAAGTAATTTACCCTCTATATCGTAGCCACTTTTTATTGTTAAAGGTGTTTTCTTACATGTGAATGAGTTGTGAATTAGATTAGATTAGATTTTGATTCATTCATCCTTCTGCAAGGAAAATTGTTTCCACCTTCCGTACAACTTCATCTTACAAAAAAACATACATCAAACTGCAATACATATGTGAATCCCACACCATACACCCAAAATACACACAAGAGATATCAGCAAGTCATGGCTTGCTCTTGCTTAACAAGCCTATCTGCCCACAGATGCATTTCTGGATAATGTGACCATGATGTGTGTGAGTGTCTCTCACCGGCCGTAAGTGACGGGAAGGCTGCCGCTGTGAACGGCACCGGCCCAGGATCCAAGACTTAACACGGCCACGATGAAGGACCAGATGAGCTGGTTGGTGGAATCAGCCACTGGAGCTCCATACCTCAACATCCAAGTATGGTTCACAAAACTCTGAACGTGCTGCAGAAAGGTGAGAGGTCAAAGGACATGTTAAAGTGGCCGAACTTGACGTATCAGCAGGTTAAGGTCTTGTCTGAGCTCCTTCAGTGGGTCAGCATGAAGGTCAGATATATCAGCCTGTTGCGTGCAGTGTGGAGCTGGCGACAGCAACAGACTTAATAAACTGGTTTAAATGTTGCAGCACCTACCAGACAGACGGCGCAGCAGTGACAGACAGTTAAGATGGTTAAGGGTAAGGGAAGCCTTTCCTGTCCAAAGCAATAACTCTCCACAGCACAACATCTGCCTATCAGAGAGCTCTCAGTTCTAAAGTTTCCATCTCAATGACCTTTGGCCATGGTGAATTTGTGCACCTTTATACTGATTTTTTAACAAACCAACAAAATGCACTCTTGTCTAATGTATATGGAATTCTATCCAACATTTCAATTTAATATTATACTATATTTAGTATATTGTGGCATATTTGTATATTGTGTATTCTATATATATCCTACAGATATTATTATACTTACAGAGTAGTTACACTGTTTCATCCTTCATCATTGTATCCTGTAAATGTAACTTGTGGCCAATGTGCCAAAAAATGTCAGTTACTTCTCTTAGTAATAGAATAAAGCAAACGACAATTTGTAAAAGGTGGAGTGTTTTCAACTGACACACAAATTAATGTTGCATTGTGTGAAGTATTTGCTTGGGCAATAATTAAAATAATTCATGTCTCTACAACACATTGCCTGTGTCAGACCTTTTTTTTAAAGCTGTTAGGAGAATGACAGCACATGGAAATAAGGCCTGATGTCTGCAGTGACTGCAGAGAGAACAATGACGAAGGGAAACAAACTGTATCAAGTGAGAGGGATGTTCTCATAGTTAGCCTCATTTCTGTAGCAAATGCTAAGTTTTCATGCATGCTTTGCATCCAGCTAATAGAAATCTTACCACTGCTGGAGAAGCGATGACAGAAACTTGAAAGCCATACTGAAACGATCCTCCAATTCCCAGCACCAGCGTCAGCAGATAAAGCCTCCAGTACCGCGGCTGAAATGTGAGGTGGAAATCACAGTGACCTCTTTGGTCTTACAGTAGTTATTTACAGAACTTAATCAGACACTGCAGGCGAGGACAGTGGGAGAGGGAATGTGGGCCCCAAACGTGTGTTTCATTATCAGAAATGTTCTCCACGTGTTAGCCTTTGGGGTGCTCTGTAGACGTCACACTGTGTTCTCACCAGTTCCTCTTTGCTCTGCTCTGTTATAGATGTTAGTTTAACCTGAACAACTTCACTTTAATGTTATAAATGCATACACAAAGCGTCCAAATAAATCATATGATGATGCCTACTGCTTCTTATTATCATAATTATTAGACTATATCACAATTTGTACATCATCTGTGAAGCACTTTGAATTTACATGTAAAGTGCTATAGAAATAAAGCTGATTAAGTGATTGATAAAAATAATTATATCATAAAGTATGAAATGCCCAACATGCTTAGAGAACATGCAGGAAAATTCACAGTAAAAATAGAAAATACAAATCAGGTTTTCTTGTATTTACTCAAGGTTTTTGTGTTTAGTTTGTTTCTAAAACCTGACAAACGATGAAAATGATTTCTTCCTTCCATAATAAAGTGTTTCCCAAACTGTATATGGGACACATGGAGGTTTTCAAACCTTCTAATGGAAAAAGTTTTCAGAAATAAGCTCACAAGCAGTGCAGCAATGTAACAGCATTCACCCACCTTTCTGACTGCACCATCCATTTTTTGCTCTGGCTCCATAACCACTGGCTGCAGAAGGATCAGAGGAGCAGCATATATGAAGGAAGCCTCCTGAAGTTACACATCGATAGACTTTGGTTGTCCATTCATGTTCTTAGAGCAAGATTGTCATGTTTTAACGCTCACGATAGGGATGACTTGACGCTGCACTAGATTCAGCCTGGTCTGTCTGGTTGATTCCTGTAGTTGTTCCAAGTCATGCCCGTGTATTCTATTTACTGGTTAGACATTACAGAGAGGACGATGTGTTAAAGAGGAAAAAAAAATGTGCAGTTGCTGCATATTTACAGTCACATGGAGCTTGTACATTGAACATCATTAGTAATCGTGCAAATACAGTACATGCACATATTAAAGAGGCACTTCTCCGATTTTACACATGAAGATCGGGTTACTCATTCATGCTGCTCATCCTGTGAACAAAGTTGCTTCATATCTAGTGTGACTGTGGAGGAGCTCTGACAAGCACCTGCCTTACAAACTGGGGTTGTGACAGGGGGCACTATGGGAATTGTAGGATCCAGCATCTTTAGAACCAGTCCTGTACCAGAGACTGAAGGTCAGGACATCTTGAACACTGCTGCTCAGTTTTTAACCATTTCTTTTGATCTGCGTCTTCTGAGTCCTTGAACTTGAAAGAATTGCAGTGCTACAGTGCTGTGCTGCCCCTTTGAAACTATAATCCATTTGGCAATTTTATTCGCAAGAGACCACCAAATCCTTGATCATTTTCAGTCGAAACAACACAGATACCATCACACACAAATATTTCTTTGTTACAATGAGTTTTAATGCTTGTGCTCAGTGAAAAACACTGAAGTAGGTTTTTATCCAATTGTGTGTCGCAGAACAAACTCTTTCATTTAAGCAAACAGTTTCAATGTCTCACTTTTCTCAAAGCCGTAAAAGATGGTTTGATCAAATTTGTAGTGACTCCATTGTGGCTTTGTGGTTTAACTGGTTTGGTCTGCATCATCTTTGCAAAACACTCAGTAATGAAGAATACTCAGCCTCCTAGTGGCAGAAAACATTTATTGCTGTTTAAAGTACAATGGTCTTTTTGCAGTACTGCCTTCTGTCGCCTCTGCTTTTGAAAATGCAGATAATATGAGCATCAGTTGATCTACACGTCTGCCTCTTTTTCAGCACCGATCACAAGGTAAACCAACATGGCCACGATCCCAGGTGACATGTACGATACCGCTTTTTCTGTCTGGTTGTCTTTATTGTTATAAGTTATGATATGATGATATATGATGTTTGTATGAAGTGAAATATTCACACAGATTGATGGCTATTACATCAAGTTTTCCTCCTCCTGATCCTCTTACTTCACTTCCTCACTTTAAAATCTCCCACTGGTTTTTAGGGCACTGTGTGGTTCAGCTCCCCAGTATACCTCTGACCAGCTCACTGACAATACCCCCATCAGACTTCTCTGATCTTATGAACAGGCATATGAACAGCGTATGTGTGCATGTGTGTGTGTGTGTGTGTGTGTGTGTGTGTGTGTGTGTGTGTGTGTGTGTGTGTGTGTGTGTGTGTGTGCATGTGTGTATTTGAATGTACATTCATCACATTGTGGGGACTTGTCTTCCTTATGGGGACAAAAGACAAGTCCCTATAATGTAAATCATGCCATTTTTAGGGCAAGTGTTTGAGTGTGTGTGTGTTTTCTCAGGCCTATGAACAGTGTGTGTGTGTGTGTGTGCTGGTATCATGGGTGTGTATAAATCTTAGTTGTTTTTCATTATTTTTACAGTTATGCCATTGTCATGCATATAAAGCTTGATGTTTTTAGCTCTTTTTTAGTGTAAAGCACATTGACTGTCTTTGTAATGAAATGTGCTCTATAAATAAAGCAGCCCTGCCTGGCCTGCCCACAACGTCCACACACAGCTGTGACCATTTGCAAATCTTGTGTGTCTCTGTCAATGACAATGACTGTGGTTATGTTAAATGTGCATAATGTAGTGACTTAAATATACAGTCTGACAGAAAAGCAAAAATGTTTGTACAGAATTTATTTAACACTTTGATTTTTACTGTCATTTCGTCTTTTCGGTTCATTTCCATTTAGGAAAACATTATTTTCCACACCATATGACAATATCACATTTTGAATCTGTGTCACATCATTTTATTGAGGCTTTATGATGCTTATAAAAAGTGAAATGTTTGATTGACAATGAAAAGAAAGCTATGTAAATAATATAAGATACTTTTATTGGCTCAGAGTTAGATCATTAAAACAAAAAAGAATGAGGGCAATATTTAACATAAACAACTGCACATTTTCCACACATTTCCAGTCATTGCTAAAAGCACGAATGAACGCATGAATGTATGTGTGCACACTGACGCATAAAGTGTACCTTTAATAAGGTGCAAATTTAACTGTAATTAAATACATTCTCTCTGTTACGGTGCTCCATCTGCCACTCAGAAAAGACTTCAGCAGCCTGTAGGTCTGCAGCTTACTCTGACCTTTCACCTCCCGAATGAGCAAGGACACAGTTTGCAGTGGTGGAGAGTGACTAAGTACACTTACTCAAGCACAGTGCTTAGGTAATTTTTTGGTACTTTTACTTGAGTATTTTAATTTTCTGAAATTTGTACTTCACTGCATTTCAGAAATACTTTCAACTCCACTACATTTATAGCAAACAACTCTTGTTACCAGGTACTTGGTCACAGAATAAGATTTCACAAACAAAACATATAATCAATTTATAGAATATGATATTTAATTATCTAGCAGTATATTACATAGTAAAATGTGCTCCACCTCCACCAGCTGCAACACTAAAATGCTGCTTCTGTGTTCAAGCATCAGTTTAAATTTCAATAATATGACCCTCTGAACCTGCACTGTTCTGCTCAATGAGTATTTTTAACACTTAAAGTACATTTTGCTTTTAGTACTGTTGCACTTTCCCTTAATTGAAATCTTGAATGTAGGACCTTTACTTGTAACAGAGTATTTTACAGAGGGGTATTACTACTTTTACGTAAGTAAAGGGTATGAGCACTTCTTCCACCACTGATAGTTTGTCATATTCATTAATACTCCGCTGGTAACATGGATGACAACTGCATTCTTTGTCCTATTGAACAAGGAAGAACTGCATAAAATGCATTACTGTTTATGTGCTAAAATGAATAAATGTGTTTTCAAAGTTTTTTCGGTAAAGTGACGCAAGTGTTCGGGCTAACTAAGCAGTTATTTTTCAATTTATTCCACAGGACCCCCATTGCTTCATCTGATACATAAAACACATCACTTCCTGTGTAGCAGATGATCTGATAGTCTGCCACACATTGTCTCATATCAATCAGTAGAGTAGCAAAACAGAAGTATATACACGTGAAGGCCTCACAGATTTTCCTTTCTCTTCATAGAAAACACACTCCAGATGAAGGAGTTACAATAGATCTAAGTTGCTTTTGGTGATTTGACAGTGAACATTTCCCCCCAGTTCCTGTCACACTGTGCAGGACTTCTTCCAGCTCATGCAGATCCGGTCCTGAAGTGAGGCATACAGTGGATTTGACTGTGTGTTTCAGGAAAAAAAACAGTCTGTCTACAAGGCCGTGGAGAGACACACTTCACCCAGCTGATACTGAGCTTGACTCTGTGTTTCACACATTCTGTCCTGGCCTTTGAAGTTGAGCTTGTGGAATTCACTTGTGATGGCTGACAGAGACTTGCCTTTGGTCTCAGGCAGAAACATGCCGACGTACAGAGCAGAGAGCAGGCAGACTGCTCCGAAAGGCACAAAGCAGTATTCACTCAACTCGCTCTGTAAAAGACAGGTAACAGAAAGTCCAATCAGACTGATCAGAGATAAAGATATGAGCATCCTGACAGACGCTCCTCATCACTTTTTTTTCCAACTTTGAGGCTCTCAACTCTGGGGGAGTGCTGTAGGGTGCCTATATATTAAATATTTAATTCTTTCATAGTTCATGGTGCTTTTTAACCTGCCCCTTAGCTTGTTGTCTCCTAATTATTACTTGTAGCCTCATGCCAGGTAGTTGAAAGATTTAAAACTAGAAAAACTTCAAATTTATCAATTTAAGCATTTTTGGCTATTATAGTATAACAGACAGGAAACGGACACATAGAACGGTGTGTTTTAAATAATGTCTCAGTTTGGTCTTATTAGTCATGCTATGGGTGTATTTTAACTTTATATAATTTTAGTGCAAATCACTTTCTGTGTATGCTTGTTTACATGTACCGATGCTGACAGCTGGAAGGACGTATTGACAGACTGACCACTAGAAAAGGGAAGATCATTCCAGTGATGAAAAGGTTGAGCCACATCATGGAGCCGGCGATCGTGTAGGCTGCAGGCCGAGCAGTCTGATTGAAGATCTCTGTGGGCAGAATGCCAGTCACTCCAGCTGAAATGTAAAACATTGATCTGAGTTAGCTTCATGACAACATCCTTACAAATGTATATGTACTGTGCAGGACAGTTGATAAACTAGCAGTAACAGAGAGTACTGAGAGTATATGACCTGGAATGTGCTCTGAGGAGACAGTTTGAGCTTTTATGCAAATGTTAACGTGCAACAAGCCTCTAAAAACTGACCTGGTCCCATGCCAAAGCTGAGAATGTAGGTGAAGATGCAGCCCATGCTCAGGTAAGGCATCCAGGAGATATAGTGCTGTTTGCGTGTGGGGAGGAAAGTCAAATATCCACAATGAGCAAAAACCCATATCAAACATTCTGACACTTAAATATTTCACAGATTGACCAGAAGTTTGTGATACGTCTTTTAGTTAGTATAAGTGGCTTAAATTATAAACCTCTCAAACTCCAAATCATGGAGTCCAAATTCAGAGAAAGTACTCACATCATCTTCCTTTTACCTCCATTCTCCAAAAGTCAGACATTTTCTAAAACCTGAATGTTAGCTCATGTCGCCTCCTAGTGGCCCGACTGACACACTAAAATGTGAATTTCACTGAATTTCGCTGCGTTCATACTCATCACATACCTTTATCCCAGTGTTTCTCAGTTCCGGTCCTCGGGCCCCCCTGCCCTGCATGTTTTAGATGTTTCCCTCCTCCACCACACCTGATTCAAATGATCAGCTTGTCATCCAGCTCTGCAGTGGCTTGATAACGAGCCACTCATTTGAATCAGGTGTGGTGGAGCAGGAAACATCTAAAACATGCAGGGCAGGGGGGGCCCGAGGACCGGAATTGAGAAACACTGCATTATCCAGCATCATGACACATTTTTGAAGGTGAAATCTGCTGGCTATCGATAACCGAGTTGTTGCAACTGTCTAACATTGTCTAGACTTATAGATACATGCATGATTTGACATAGGAACACTTTTTTTTTGTTTCGCTCATACAAGTGATTTATAATACCTCAAACGACAGAGCAATTGTGAAGACAATAGCCCAGATTGTCATTAGGATGAAACCTCCCATCAGCATGAACCTCCGGCCTTTACGCTCTATCAGCAGGTTCTGAAAACATCCAAATATGTACATCACACTGTTGTTGTTTTACTTTGAAGCAAGTAAAGTCCACAGCAGTAACCACAGAACAAATACAAATAAGAGACTTCCTGCTAATGAATGGTTATTAATGTGGCACATTTATGATTTTATGATATATATCCTGTGAAAACACTGCTGTCAGTTGGGAAGGTTGATGCTCTACTTCACCTGATGGGAACACAACAATAGTAACTATATGCACATAATAAGCACGTAATGATTAGTTACTGTTTCTTGCCATTTAGAGCCTGATGAAATCTCAATAGGATTAGTTAACTTTGAACCAGAGAGTGTTCTGTTGGTAGAAATCATTAAACTAATTATTACATGCTGCTCTTTAAAGGAGTAGTTTGACATTTTGGAAACTCTTCTCTTTCCTGCAGAATTGAGAAGATCGGCCTGTGCAGTAAATCTGTAGCTGGAGGCAGCAGCTGGTTAGCTTAGCTGAACCATGAAACAGCTAGTCTAGCGCTGTTTGAAGGTAGCAAAATCTGTCTCAAGTTTGCTGATTAACATTTAACTATGTTTATTGGCCAGGTGAAGCAACCTAACTTCCTGAAACCTTGTCTAAATATGAGGACTTGCAGGCTCCCCTCCTTTTCCCCATGTCACTGTGTTTTCCTCTCCTTATGTGTTCTGTCTGTCCCTCCCCTGTCTGCCATGTCTGAGTCTGTCACTGCAGGACATGGCCAACAGGTTGGGCCCAGACTCCTCTCATCCTGAGCACAGCTGCACTCAATCATGCAAACAAGATTTACCTGCTTTCACAGTATATAAGTATATTGTCAGTCTTCCTGCATGGTAAAGACCAACATCCTGAAGGCTGCTGAGTACCTTTTTCTCTTGTTTTTGCCCAAGTTTTTTTTTTTTTTTGTGTACATGCTCAGGTGCCCAATTCTCACCTGTCCTCGTCTGTTTGCTCTGAAGGAACTGGAGTTGACACTTCCCTGGACTCACACACTGGTCTTCTCTGTTTGAGAATGACAATTTGTGTCCTTTAAACTCTAAAATATAACCCTAAACCACAAGTTTGCCAGACAACCAGCAGAGACTGGTTAGATATTTTTAAAGCTCAGGTTTTGTATAGAAAAAACAAAAACAAAAACAAAAACATGATATAACCTGTTAGTAGTAATCTTCTCATCTAACTTGGCCCAAAATGTCAAAATATACCTTAAACATAACATTTTCTTTTCAAGTGTCAAAATACAGTACATTCAATCCAGGAACCTCTTGCTTCCCTCTTCTCAGCAGTTAGCTTCAGATTTCTTCCCATCAGTTCTTGATATCAACTCTCATTGTGAAGTGCTCATATGGTGTTGGTTTAACATCATGTGCCCCAGTGGTCTCAACTGTGAGATGAAAAGTAAAACCTACTGTGTGTATACAAGGCCTTCATGGGGTTGTTCTTAGTCTTTCGGATCAGTGAGGTGTGTGAACAAAAGTCTCTCTCTGCCTCTAGCCGGTTACATAACATGTGTTTCCAGATACTTACACACATTATACATGCTGTGAATTCACATGTACCAGTGCCAATTGTGACATATTGGATTTTATCATCGGCTATTCCAGCCTCTTTGAATACATATGATGCATAGAAGTAAATCTGAAAGACAAAGAACATAAGAAGACATTAGAGTTCTGCAGGGCATCATTACAAGTGTTTCAACTGTTCATAAGCTGATTAAGCCTGATTTGGTACAAAGAGTAACTATGTTAATACCCTGTCCCCTCCCTAAAACGGCCAAGCATGTGGTTAAAAGCCTTGAAACACGAGTATTTAGTCAGCACTTTCTGATGAGAAGGCAACCTGTTGCAGCTTTGAAAATCAGTTTAGATGTGTTATTAACACTTGTACTGTGTATACAGAGCAAAAACTACTAAGAAAAGACGTTTAGTACATAAAGCACAGTAAGCTGTATCCACACATTGTTCACTTCACATTACAGCAGACGCTGCTTCAACACCAGCATACATTATTAATGTGACCTGCAGGAACGTAAAAAAACCAACACGACACAATCCGCTGATGGATCATCTCAAATTTCTAATCAACCTTCTGACAGAGCAGAAGGCCAAAGCAACATCTGACACTACTACTGTAGCTTGGTATCAGTAACACTGATCCTCATGGGTTACATAACAATATTTTCTATAGAGACACAAAGCACACTGCAAAACTCTCTGATAGCTCTTCTTACCGAGTCATTACCACACAGCTGCATGGCACTGCTGATGATCATGACAGTGATGAGCTGCCAGCGCACCGAGCGGTCAGTGAAAAGCTCCCAGGGTCGCTTGGACCTCACGCCCTTGGTCTCAGCCTGTTCCTGCAGGATTTCATCGAGCTCACTGCTCTGGACCTCACAGCCTCGCAGCTGTCTCAAAGCTGACCAAGAACAAACACGGCTTACATGACTGAGGATTTTTTGTTCTTTCATTCACGTTCTATCAGTACAGTCCTCGAGTAACTGTACTTAGTTACTTTCCACCACTGATTGACATACGTTGTATTAACATATTACTGTACACACCATTAATGCAGGCCTCCTTGTCCCCCCGGTCGATGAGCAGGTATCTGGGGCTCTCTGGGAACCACGGCAAGGTGAGGAGCTGAATGAAGCCAGGAATGGCATTACTGGCAAGAAGGTACTGCCAACACGACTCACTGCCCAAAATCTCTCTATAATTAAATGAATAATGCAGAGAGTTACTGTGGACATCTAATCTATGACACATATTATTCATGATTTGCAGTAAAAGGCCTTTTTGACAAAAATTTGACAGTGTCCATACCTGAGTCCAACCACCTGTCCTAACACAACACCAAATGCTGTGAAAACAGCTGATGACAACGAGACAGCCCCTCTTAAGTGCTTTGGTGCACTTTCTCCAAAATACATGGGCTGCACGTTCATACTGATCCCTGCAAACACACAGTGAAGTTTCCATTGCATTATCATTACTCAAATGTCTCACTTCTGACAGTATACACAGGTATTTAAAGGCAAACACAAATATTTACTGCCACAGAAATGACTTACCAGCATTTATCCCAATCAGGACACGTGACAAAATGATCATCTCAAAAGACTTGGCAGCTCTACTTGTCACAGCTAAGAGTGCACCAGTCATGAGGAAAATGTTGTTCAACAACAAGCATTTCTTCCTTGGGAAGAGACAAGAAGAGGACAAAATGAACAGATTGCTAACAACTCATAAATCCCCAAACCAGCAATGAATAGATCCTACTAACAAGCTGGATATATCTTATTCTTCTGAGCCATAGAGCTCCATTGTTGTCCAAGAATTCTTAAAAACACATCATTTGCCATTACAGAAAGAGTAAGAAAGTCAGAAAGGATTGAGACACACTGTTGATTTCAGTCTTTTCATGGGATTTGTTCCCAATAAGTAACAAAACCATTATCCTGCTATGAGTTTCTTTGTGGCTCAAAACTCAATCCAGGGTCATATGCACATATCCACGTGACTGAGGAAAGTAAATAAACAATCTCTTTATTCATTCATACATGTGCGCATTCACAGGTTGATCATTCATTCTGTGCATGTTGCAATGAAAATCTCAGTTTTTAATCTGTACTTGTACATGCATACATTTCCATGCATAAGCACAATGCATCTTATATTACCTCCCAAAGCGTATGGTCATAGGTCCTGCAATAAGAGCTCCTGCAAAGCCCCCCAGTGAGAAGATGGAAACGATAATTGTCCAGACTAGAGTCACCTGGTAATCCTCCAACTGCATGTCCCAGCGCTCCAGGAAGGTCTCATTGATAAAGGTTTGAATAAACTGTGAGGAAAGGCGAGATAGTCGGCCATTAAAGTCTCACTGAGTTAACCGAACACACACAGACCTGCTAACAGAGTGGTGGTTGAAGCTGATACTGATCACCTGAGTCAACAGAGTTTGTGAAGTCTTTTTCTTTGTCGGTCTCTCATAAAATATGTGTCTCTGTTGGCAAGTTGCAGAATTTCTTGTTGCTGATGGACGTTAGTGCTATTTATGCTTCAGTGCAGCTGCTCGGCTTCACAAAACGCTGCATCCAGAATTAGTTTCAACACACAATACAATTGGATGTGTTACAATGCGAATGACTAATCACAGACACAAGTAGCCTAATTCTTGTTTGTGCCAATTTACACTGTGACCCAAATATGAAATAGTGATGCTGGTCTATGCAGCTTGTACAGGGAACACACACACACACACACACACACACACACACACACACACACACACACACACACACACACACACAGCACTTACTGAAAGCATCATACACAAATTGCACTGTTAAGTATCACCAGTATTACTTTACCACAATGCAAATTCACACTCGTAGATGGAACTTTTTGAGCTGCAGCGCCTTATCAGCTCTGTCAATAAGTAAATATCCCATATAGGTATATTTGAATGAATAATTAACACTTAGTAACACTGGAAAATCTGCTGCTGTGGTCACACACACACACACACACACACACACACACACACACACACACACGCAGTTTGGCAGCAAAAACCTTACAGTTGTGGGTGCATTCATAATGGCGAGGTTGTAGCCATACTGAAGAGTTCCCCCAATGGCTGCAGAGGCAACCATCAGCACCAATGTCAGGGGACTGCTCTGTTAATGCAAACAGATAGATAGATAGATAGTTAGAAGTTTTTCATTAAATACAGATTATCTTTTCAAACAACCCACTAATTTGCTGAGAGCACAGCATCTGTTAAACATGACCAGCTTGTTTCTTCACTGATTCTAAATCTATGATTTGTTTTAAACAACCTGCAGCTGGAAGAGACAGCATCAGAATAGCACCTGCAATATATGACAATATGTCACCTATGATGAAGTGTAGTCTGCACTGTCTGCTGTTTGCAGGTTGTTTTATTCTTACTTTAACAATAATAATATTAATAATAATAATAAAGATCTTCAAACTGCACTGCGCCTCATATTTACTACACAGTTATCATATAATTCTGTAAGAACATTCTGCATAATTCTAGAACTCAAACAAGGGAACATAAAGTACGTTCTGTGGAACACACAAGTATCATTTACCTTCTGTGCACCGGCATGCGACATTGTTAATCGAAGGTGGTGGTAAAACGGGTAAAAAGTCACTTGATGAAGTCCGACTGCGAACTACACAGGTCAGCCCACCTCCTCAGATAACTATCCTGTACTGCACAGGCTCGAGCACGCGCCTGAAGGCTGTGCGTGGCAACGTTAGGCCTTTTACGATTGGCTGCAGTTGTGCGAACACGAGCTCGAGCGAGTTCCCAAACACGGAGTTGATGTCTTACCGACTCTTGGGACTCTTACAATGCCAGAACAATGATTCACTCGTTGCTCTGTCGCAGGGCCTCACTTGAGTGCGGAGGGAACGATTAATGTCTCGCAGAGTTTTCGGTGAGCAATTAAAAACAACATCACGTGCCTAGGACGGTTTTCCATCAACCACACCACACCGCGGTGACGTTCAGGTGCAGGGACGTGACGCTTTTCACTTAATATATGAATAAGACAGCTTTGGGAGAGGTCACCGTCCCACTGCACATGTACATCAGTTATATTTTAAAGTCCTGAATGTGACATATTCCCTGGCTGCTGATCGACTTGCATCTGTCTATAGTGTCCTGGGGGTTTCTGTGAGTGAGTTTGTGGTGATTTGAGGATATTATTATCTATTATTATCAATATTATTATATTGGGAATATGTACCATGCGGACACAATACATAAAGTAAGATAGCAAAGATATTAAATAGAGATTTGGACACAGGGCTGCTCTAGAAGATGTAATAACGCAGGACCTGCCTGTATTGATATTATTATTACAGTAAATGACCAAAACCCACGGTCATGCACTGAACCTGAAGATTTTGGGACAACTTGTATGTAATTGATGGAGAGATACTTTTAAGGAAACTCTACTTCTTCAGTAATTTCCTATTTTATTTATTTTTATTTTATTTTATTTTTCCCTGAAACAATATATTGCAATATGCTCTAAATGTTGTTATCAGTAAGCGCCAAAGACATGTGTCCTTAGCAAATTCTTTCTGTCCAGCAGATGGAGCTGGTTTGAAGTGTTGCTTCTTTGTTTGCAGCTCATGTTGTACATCTCAGCATCAGAAATGGAAGGCTTCTGTGTTTCCTCTGCAGACAAGCCATTAAACTGCATAACAGAAGCTGCAGTTACTGTAATGAGAGGGTTATTTAATAGTAAAATGAAAGAAATGTATGTATACTTAACATCCATTTTTAAAAAGGGAGGTTACCTCATCATTAAAGGAATCAATCAGCAGTTTTAGTTTCACCTCAGATGACCTCTGAATGACTACAGCACATCCCCTCCACTACTTTTTATAGAAGTATATGAGTTTACTTGATCTCTGTCTATTATTGAGAGCAAGTGGAGAAGAAATTTCCCAGTCGTTTCCTGTTTGCATGTGTTCGAAACATTTCACTGCTGTACTTTCCTGGAGAGTCTGGCAGCTTTCATGAACCTGATAAAGGACGTTGTGGCACTGCTGACAAAAGGTCAGAGAAGCTCCAAAAACATTAAAAATTCTCAGTTCATGAATATCCACAGCAAATTTCATGGGAATCTGGCTGGTAGTTGTGGATAATACCAAATTGTTGGACAGATGAATGAACAGACGGACCAGCAAAGCTATTCTTAGGCCCTACTGAAAAAAGAAAAAAGAGAGAATGAAACACAACTTTTAGTCGTATTAAAACCCAGTGAACAACATCGTAATCAAGTCAATATTCCTTTCAGAGAGTAAGTCAATTGTATTTATATAGAGTTTTACAGACTGTACAACATAGAATACTCAAAAAAGTGAAGGAGAGTTATACACTGTAGTATTCCATGTTGTTTTATTTTAAATCCTTTTTTTTTTTAAAACAATTCGGCGTGCTTTGGGATCTCCTGCAAATGGCTAAAGAAATAAAAAGAAGTTGTGGAGTAGAATGTGTTGGAATGTAACTCATTTACTCAAGTACATGAAGTATTTGCATTATTTTGATGTTTGATGAATTCATGCTGCACTGACTCCAGCAGAAGAGGCCAGTGATGTGGACGCTGGTCTTGGAGCATCCAGCCAGGAGGCAGGGCTGGCCTCATACACCTGTGGCAGGTGGCACGTGTCACACACAGGCACGGTTACTGTGGCAGCTGCACCTGGACTATCTGTGTGTGAGGGGCATTCATCACACCTGTCTGAAGGGAAGAAGGCTCCATCACTGCTATCTGCACTGGTGTCATGTACAGCTTACTAATGCAGTGACTAATGTAAAAATGTATGAGTAACATGTGAGCAGGGTGCACTTATGTTAAGATAATCAGAATAATACAAGACATGTGTAACATATAACCTTGTCTCTGCTTGCTCTGCCATTAAAAGACACTGGTTGTAATAACATTCATGCCGACATACTTGGTGGACAAAAAAATCAAACAGCTGAAATGAAATATAAGATGACTGTGATTCGATTATGAATCCGGCTTATTTATGGTCTGTCGATTGATGATCAGTGCCACAGACCATGCGCCAGTCACAAAAAAGGAGAAAGTGCATTTTGACTAGAACTGTCCACAGCAAACTTAGCTTGAATTAGATGTGTTCAGCTGAGGAGCAGTAGAGTCAGGAGGAGGGAAAACTTGCTGCTGGAACCTCGTACAACACATGTAAGGAGTGACAGATGACAGACAGAAATAATTGTAAATTGTGCTGTTTCGGTTATCTAATCAACTGCAATTTGATTGAAATTTAACTGTACTTGAGGTCAGCCTGACGCCTCCTGTACAGCTGTGCACAATGATTCTGTTAGTCTGCTCAGACACTGAGTGTATCATCCCGGAGTATTCACATCTTCACCAAAGCACTTGTACGATAATGAGGAGGCTGTATTACCAACCAGCAATAACTGAGGGTCCGTGGCTATAAACACCTGCCAGACTGGACAGGTGACCTGGCTGCATGGTGACTTGTTGACACATGGTGGGGGCAGCCATCATATGAGGAGCTGCCACACCCACTATATCCTTCACTCTGACTTGCTATTGGTTGCGGGGTGTTGAGTCCAGCAGGGACAGGAGGAGGAGGAGGAGGAGGGTGTGAAAGTGGCGGAGGTGGAGGTTTGGGTGTCTCGCAGGTATTCAGGTGATCTTATGTTCAGGTGTTTATCCATAAATGAAAGCGCACTTAAGAATATTATATTACATTACTGGCAATAGATCTCACTAAATCCTACACACTGGCCTTTTAAAGTGCACACACACACACGCATGAAGAGAGCACAGAGGTTTCTGTTACAACAACAGATTTGCAAAAACACCACAGCTCGTGTGTGTTTTCAAGGTAACCTAAGCAGGAGTGTGACTCATCTCCTCTCAGCAGAGCTAATATACCCCCCCCCCCCAACTCAAGGTAAACCAGCGCAATTTTACCTTTCACAATGCAACCGAAAACCATCCCATTGTGCGGAAAACCACCCAAACGGGCAACACAAGTCATCGCATTTCCACAATTGAGCTTTGCTACCATCTACTGGATTTTAAGATATATGGGATTTGTTAGGCCTGATGCTGTATCTCTTGTGGTTTGGCTCGGCTCCAAAGGGTAATGCGGTCTTAATTGGCCCCATGCTGCTCATGAGGTCCACGAAGAAGCAAATAGTGAGTTAATTCCTGCTGACTAACACACAACCCCAAAACACAACCCCCTGAGCGAAGGAGACAAAAGAAGTGTTATGTTGAGGTCATAATGACACGATACCCTCCTCCTCCTCCTCCTTCCTGTCTCTAATTGGTCAGCCTCTGACAGGATTACACGAGTTTCCTCAATTGAACACAGTGAAGTCAAACGCTCGGACATCCTGCCGATGACTCTTTGTGCGTTTCACTGAAAAAAAAAGAGAGAGAGAAAGAAAACTGTGGTGACTTTTCTCCGCATGTGGAGCAGCAGCTGATCAGATGTGTGTAAATGACAGCAGTGTGCACGTCTGTGATCACGGGATTGAATGTTTGGTGTGCTGATGGTCTCTGCTGCTGCTGCTCGCCCTGCAGCCTGCAACCCTAATGACTAATGTGGTTTCTCAACACACGCCCGCGTTTCAGTGAAGCTGCCCGTCATCTGACTGTAGTTTAGACCACAAGTCGCCACGATGACTCGGATTTTCTGGGACACAATTTTCCTCATAAGCGGTGAGTAACTGATTGAGCAGGAAAATGAACATTTTAGTTGTGTCCGTGTCTTATTTCGACTTTTTTTATGTGAAACATTCAGATAAATTAAAGGATTAGTGATTGGAGGTGGCAGAGTTGAGTGAGAGACAGGGATCTTCAGCATTAGCCCCTATTGAGTCTGTTATTTAATGTTAATTGAAGTGAGGATCACTACAAGACTCCTGTCTAAATTTGAAGTGTTTTATCTCTGGTACTGTTCTTTTTGCTGGCTGTATTTGCCTTACTGTGCTCAATGGTATTTTCTTTATCCTCTCTGATTCTTAAAACATCAACTGAAGTTGCTGCTTTATTTTGATGTATTTCTATATAAAAAAAAGTGGACAAATTCCCACATTTCTTATGATCTTTGAGTTTCTGTCGTTTTCTTTCTGTGTTTCTGAGCTGTTTTTCAGTCTCTGGCTGTGATTGTGTGTCTTCACTTAGACTTGCTGCATTTATGGTACTTAGGTCTCATCCTTTTAGTGGATGCTTGACCCTGTTACTATTGTTGGGTACCAGTTACTCAATGAAGCATCGATATCACATTGAAGACCAGAGTCACATGATCATAGCTGTACAGGGGCACATTACTGTGGTTAAAGTTGTTAATCATGTAGTGGAATATGTGGCATCTGGTTTTCCTTTTGGGGGAAAAAAATCACAATACAATAGTAATACATATTTTTTATATTCCTATAGGTACTTTTAGTATGTCTGTGGTACTCAATGGTGAGTTTACAGTGAACCTTTTGGTATTTTGTTATCATATTCCTGCAGGGATTTGTTGTTATTTCTCTATTTTTTCTTCACATCAGGCCCAGATCATTTGTTAACAGCGGTGTATTTTCCTGCCTGCAGGTTCCCTCTTTACATTTGGAGCAGGGCCGAGCAATTCAACTATCATTGAAGCCAGCATTTCCATCGATACAAACTCCACTGCTGCTCCAAATGCCTCGACAAGCAGCTCTACAACCACCCGCAGCAGAAGCACAACAACCACAAATGTTGCGCCTACTACAACTAACATCCCTCCAGTTAAAAGTAAGTCTCAGTGCGGTTAAATCATGTGAAGATGCAAGAAAAGGTTCAGGCTCATTGTCAAGCCATCTCCAGAAAAAATAACTGTGTTTCAAGTGCCAAATATTCTCTAGCCCTGGATCTACTCTCACTGCAGTCTTGTCTCCACAGCAGGCGTTCTTGATCTGATATTATATTCCTGCAGGGATTTGCTGTTACTTCTATATTTTATCACATCAGCACCAGATGATACAGTGTTAACAGTGGTTTATTCTTCTCTCTGCAGGTTCCCCCTTTACATTCGGAGCAGGGCTGAGCGATTCAACAATTACCGAAACCAGCATTTCCATCGATACAAACTCCACTGCTGCTCCAAACATCTCGACAAGTAGCTCTGCGCCAACAACCACAACAAACATCCCTCCAGTTAAGAGTAAGTTCAAGCACAGTCATCCCTTGTCCAGGTGCAGATGAAAGTTCAAGCTCATTGTTGAGCCATTTCTGGTAAGACATTGACTGTATTCCATGTATATTGTGCCAGTTGTAATCATTGCAGCCCTTGATCCACTCTCACTACAGCATTGCTTTCAACACTGTAAAGCTTCCCATTGAGCCACGGTGCATCAACACATGCAGACAGTGAGGCGCTCTCTGATAATTGATCCTCTTAGCATGAGTGAAGGCAGCAATTCTGGTGAATTAAAGAACATGAGCATCATATATGAGCAGTGTATTCCACCATTTTACAAAAAAAGCTGCACCTCCAGTATTGAATGATCTGAAAAGCACCTTACATGTCCTAAAGGCTGGTTTCTGTCTCAGTGTTTCTCTCATTGGACTGCCAAAAATCACATGGAACGAGAGAGGGGTTGGTAGGCAGATGCCTCAGGGACAACAGAGGGCTTTCACAGACTCTGAAAGAAGGAGACAATACATGTAGGCTGCAATCCAAAAGCCCATTTACCGTTGGAATGGAGTGTGTGACGAAGGCGGTAATGCAGCTATCTGTCTGGATGTTCATCCTCCTTCCCACCCTGAATGCCACACTGTGCATCTGTTTCTGCTGCTCGGGGAACACTGACTTCTGTTCGAGTCAGTTATGTAGGAATTTGTCTGACTGTACAGTTTATGTGTAAGAAATGTCCTGTTTTGTCTGGGTGTTAATTTCCTCAGATATTTTTGTCCCAAGTGAAAACTGAGCTGTGTGATAAGGGCTTTAATTTCTGCTAAAGAGCTAGAGGGTTCCTGCAGGGATGTGCTAATTTGGGTTGATGGACAGAGGTTTTTGTCACACAGAGACTTTTCTTGACTCTCATTGTCCGTCCCAGGTACAGTGAGAGATGTAAGCCACCATAAATCCGCACGCAACTGGTAACAAAAGGCTTCAGTCTGCCGTTGGTGGCGTGGGTGTCAGCTTTAGGATTTAGTACATGCTGTTGTTTCAGGTCTCTGCAGGCTTAGGCTATTTTTAGATTTATGATATTCACCTGTGTCATGGTGTGTATTCTGACTGCATGCACTTGGATTATATTTGATATTGTAGTTTAGGGTAGAATTCATGCCCTAAAGAAGGACTAAAGGTGGATTGTTCTGTATTGTCATTTCAAGTAACCCACCCAAATATCAGCAGATGCTTCCCTCTGTACCCTTGCTGACCACCCAATTGATATGATTTGCATTGGTTTTAGTGGGAAATGTTAGTGATTCATGGTCCAAGAAAAGGCAGAACCATTATCCCAAACGTTCAGAACCCTACGGACGCCTCTCACTGTCAACAATGTATTGTCTTACAACCTAACAGAGTTTGTGGCGGCCGCCGTTCGGTCCCATTTTGACGACTGTCCAGACTCACACCGCCATTTCTGCTTCCACGGCACGTGTCGCTTCCTGATATTAGAGGAGACGGCTGCATGTGTGTAAGTTGCTGCTGTTGTAAATATAAAATGTTGACATTGTTGAGCTGACTGTTTCAGACATTAAAAATTCAGAGATTTACTAAACCGTATGTTTCACCCACTTCTGCATTTGCATGCGTTTTAGCAAATGAAAGCTTTGGCCTTCATGTTGGACTGGAATTAGCTGAGCAGTGAGGTCTGGAATGTACATTACATTAGAGCAAAATACTGCCATCCTTCAAATGGGACATTAGTGAAATCTGAAGATCTAAAGCTATTTGGTGCTGTAACTAGTGCAAGAGGGTTGAAAATTGGGCTGTGGTCTCTGGAGGAGCCACGGATAAAAGAGAGGCAGCAACTTCACATGGAGACCAAATGAGTTTGTATGCTTCTTGTATGCAAAACACATGAGCTGTATGACGTCACATTTATGTTTTAATAGGTTCATAAACCTATTAAACAATAAATAAATCTGCTCTAGACATTAATGGAACAAGTTCGTTTGCAGTGTCCCTGACTGAACTTGTTCCCCTTGATTCTTCACTGGACTGTATGTCTGTTTATTTTTATTAATATATTTTAAATCTACTGGAAAAGTGACCTTTTGAATTGTTATATTTCATCAACATGATCAGACTGAAATTAGAAAGAATATAGACATACTTGATATCACAAACCACTGGACGTGCTCCCATCAGCTGATAACACTGTGATCTGGCCTCCTTACAAAATCCATTAAGTGCTGTTTTATAATCCTGATTTGATTTTCCATCCTTGTTGCAGGTGTTATCCAGGCTTTATGGGGTTGAGGTGTGAGCATGCAGACCTGCTCGCTGTTGTAGCAACTAATCACAGACAGCAGACCGTTGCCACAGTGCTGGTGCTGTGTGTGATTGGGTCTGTTCTCATCATGGTGCTGTGTACGCTGTTACAGTAAGTAATATGCAGTGCATCCTGCACTGACAGGTTCACAGGGATCGTGGCTGATAAACTACAGCGTTTAGGACAACAAGGATTTTTCAATCGTCTTTTCTTGTGCAGCTGCTGGTGGAGGCAGGACTGTCGCAGGCGGAGACATGCACATCACTACGTCCCAGAGAAGCACGGAGCGTCCTGCTATCCTTCTGAGAGCGGTACATTATTTATGTGTTGTGTCAAAATCAATCAATTTGTCAATTTGTGTCAACGTCAATTATTTACAAGGTCTCGGTTCCATTTGCTATCAGCTGCCGGGGCTGTGAGTTGGCTGTATTAAGGCAAAGAGTGCAGATAGATAGATGGGATCTGAGTCCCTGTTCATACTTCTTGAATGTCAGTGGCTGTGGATGAATGTTAAAGTTTTTGTGATCCTCGTTGGTAAAAAATAAACCTTGTGTTTTTATTTTGTCCCTTTCAGTGGTTTGAGAGGACATCTTGCTGGAACATGAGCTGTTTGCATCACGGTGTGTTTGGCTCTCCTCATCTTGTCCGGCCCACAAACCCTCAGGATTGCATCCAAAGTGGCATTCATGTTCTGATCAAGAAGACTTGGCCAGAGGCAAAGAAGCGCTATCTTAACTGTGGCTGAGGTATGCCTGCTTGATTCGGGAGGTTAAATGTTCCATGACATTTTTTTCTCCGCTGACTGGGACTTTCGACCTGCAGCACTGTAGGAAACATGTTTACTTCACTCTTTGAATCTGTGGAAATACCCACAGAACTACAACAGTATGTTTGGAGCTCTGAGGAAGAAGCTGCTGCAAAATCCTACATGGGAAGAGCTCTGTGTGTCCTGATTACTGTTTATGCCTGGCCTGGAGGACATGGGACATGATGTGCAAGGCCATTTATCATCCAGCTTGGATGTTGAATAGGAAGTGTTTATTTTGGGCTGCGGGATGACAAAATTCATTTACTTAAGTCAGAAGACCCCAATTCCTATTTTTGTCTTTTAATAACGTTGTGCACTTTTCATCAAAACTTTACAAGCACAGAGGACTTTTTTAAGAAATTTGGGTGGGGCAAAACTGATGCTTTAAAGAAGTTTTAGTGTCTGTTTTTAAAGAAGGAACTCACTTAACCTGACAGGAGTAGGAATTGTTAAACGGACTGACTGCTGATGGATTAAAAACCCTGGACTTCAATCTGTAATCATACACAAAGCTTGCCATTTAAAATTGCTCCGACACGATTTTGAGAAAGAAAAAAAAAAAAGTCATCCAGGTATTTTTTCAAGTGATTTGACTGCAGTGTTGCGACTGAAGCTGAATTATTTCCCAGTTTTCCTTTTTATTCCTGAGCTGTACTTGAACACGTCCATGCATCAGAGGCTTTTAATTTGCAAGCTATAACTGTAAAGACACGTGCACATCCTGGGAGGCCACATGCACTTTTCTGAAAGCTTGCTTGCTGTTCATAAAAAAAAGAAAAAAGAACACACTGCACTTACTGTACGATGTAGTCACTTGGAAAACAGTGTCCACATAACGAGAGATGCCAAATACGCACGTTTCTAACTTTGCCTGAATGAGCACTGAAGGTAAGAGACACCGAGTTGTACAGGTCCACCGTGCACTTAAATCACAGCTTGCATTTTTAAAGACACAAAATACTGGTGTGTTATAGCGTTGCCTCTGCTTTGAAAACTACTTTTAAAGAGAGAAAAGCCTCTGAAGGTTAATTCACAACAAACTATTTAAAACAAATGGACTAATAATTGGTGAAGGAATACAAAAAGATTATTACATACTGTGTGTGTTTGCTTTGTGTGATAAAGGAAAAAAAAAAAAAAAAAAAAACTTCCACCACAAAATGAATGTGATGGTATTTACATGCCAAAAGACTCTGGGGGGATGATTTGCTTGTCTTTGTTTACAGTGTGTGATATTTACATTTAGAATATGTGTTCATGTTTTGTTTCGGCAGCATTTCAAGTGTAAATATGAAAACCACGCAGAATTATTCTATGTGTATATACGGTGTCAATACAGAAATCATCCGGAGGGGTGATCTTCTCATGCGTTAACCCTTTGCTTTGTCAGATTTATGTTGTCACAGTTGGAAAGCCTCTATTATCTGCATTTGTTTTCCAATGAAACAAATTAAAACATGCAAGCTTATATGCATATATGTTCATTTTATTCATGTGCTTTACTAATTGGAGTCTTGTTACTCGAATCATCGCGTGACCCTCTTCTTTGAAGCTCTTTCCTTTTTCTTTCTCTTCAAATACCCTGATTTTCTGTCGCTCCGCTCTTCTATTTTTCTCTTCCACTGAATATTTCAAGACGCAGAAATGCCAACATGAAACCCTCAACCCCGGGCACAATTGAACAAAGAGCTGAACTCTTGAGTGCTTTTATAGCTGAAGGAAATGTTTCAGCCCTTCCTCTATATCGCCATTGACTTTCTGATTTATTGTTTTGGAGATAACAGAATGTATAGCCATTCATGTTAAAGCATGTGTTCGACGTGCAAGGCTGCGCCATATACATCTTTTTAATTTCCATTGTATGCCACAGGGTTGACATCTCCCTCTTTACCTCTCCTCTTCCCTTTCGCTCTCCGCATGAGGAGCTCCGTTTTGTTTTGCAATCCCATTATGTCTGCAATTGGATTTCTGTGGAGCCCTTTAGAGCCGTCTGGCTGAGCCACTAAACCAGCTTTGAATTAAGCAGCTCTTGTGGGCGCTTCCCTAAAGATGCACAATAGCTTTTAACGCACAAAGAGGTGCGAGGGGACACAAATGAAATGAACTGAAAATGAGGAAAAGAAAAGGGAAATCAAGACCTTCAAAAACTGTGTTCATTCACATCCAGCCACATTAAGTGGAAGGCTGTTTGCTGTCAGCGTCAGGAAACTCTCTTTAAACTCTTTAAATCTGATTTGGACAAGCGTCAATCCCTATTCCCCATAAGAGGCTGAAGCTCTGCTTTGAATTGCAATGCCATTCTGGTCTCTCCCCCCCCCCCCCCCCCTTCCTCTTCTGGGCCTTTTGATCCTCAGCCCAACATTCCCAGTATCTGCCTCTGACCAGATGGTTTGAAATAAGAGTATTTACAAAGGTATTAGGGTTAAGCAAGCCTGCCTTGTTCTCCTCTCTGCTGAGCCCTGAAACAAATCATCAGGAGTGATGGAAGTGCGGTGCTTCATTTAAAGGGTCAGTTCACACAAATCACTTAAAAAGAGATGTCCTTTTACACTGGTGGCTGACCTGAGAGCAGCTCAAATTAATGCAGCATGAATGTCATGATGTTTAAATTCATGTTTATATTTTTATATAGTTTGACAACCATTCAGTCTCCGCCCCGTCTCACCTCCATACATTTGGCTTAAAGGACAGGTTCAGCTTTTTTTGGGGGACAAAATCCGGTCCTTGTTCTTTGTAAAAATGCATTTTAAACCTTATAGTTTTTTTTTTTTTTAAATCATTTCTGCTCTTACCTTTATTATTGGGTATTTTATTCCATTTTATTTTGTATTATATTGAAGATATATGTGACATTTCTGTATTAAAATGTCCATATGTCTTAATCACTACATTTTGTTGAGTTGTGTACTTCAAACCGAGAGAAATATGTAGTTTTATTCAAAGTTACACTCTGTTTCACTTGACTCGCTGTCGCTATTCAATGTACTTTTCTATGTAATCAATGTACATAAGGACTTAGTATATATGGACAGTATTATTTTAAGACTGACTTTATCCTACAAGTTATTGGTTTAATATCTTTCCTTTAAGCTATCAGTGATGGCAGACTAGTATGTTAAATTCAGTAGACTTAGGATCTTAGCTAAAATATTAGTGAGTGGTATGAACCTCTAACACAAAAGAACTGGATCATTTGTTGAGAACAAAACCAGTTTATTGGAAAAACTGGACAGGTCTGCAGCTGCAGAGCCACCTCATTAGCACCAGTTGTCAGTCATAGAGGGCTTGATAATTACAGATGGGTGACAAATTTAAGGAAGGTCCTGGGGCGTTTAGTAACCTGGTGGTTTACAAGTTGCAACATCCGAGCTTGGCCATGGTTCAAACACAGGGGACACTTACAACATTAACGATGGCTCTGTTCTGTTCACGTGTCCCAGTAAGCCATGACAGTGTGACAGTGAACCGGCATGCAGCATTTTACAGAGGGCAGAGGGGCATTTTACTGGCATGATTGGACCTGTCGTCTTAACATTTCGGTCCTGATGGAAGTGGTCTCTTTTTATGCTAACAAGCCTCCACCCTCCAGGAGCATTTAATTTGTTAGAGTTCTAGAGGGGCTGAGCCCAGCCAGGTCACCATGAAACCAGTTCCTTCACTGAACCACAATTTGTCTGAGTGGCTTTGTACTTGAGCCCATGACTGTTTGGGATTAACCCATGAGCTGCTGAAGCCGTGATGGCAGCTCCTCCAGGGAGCTGAGGCGATGCTCTTGAGGAACTTCGGGTCGCATGTGCTCGTTGTGTCTGTCCAACAGGAACCCGTGGATGCCCACAGAGCGAGAGGTGAGGTAATCCTTCACATAGTGGTCCCCAATATGAGCTACACTACAAGCTGCTACGCCACATTTCTGCAGCGCCTGATCGAAGATAGCTGGACTCGGCTTTGCTACGCCCGCCTCCTCTGATGTTATTAAAAAGCTGAAGTGAGACAGCAGGCCGCAAACCCGTAGAATCTCTTCTAGGCGACTGTCAAAGTTCGAAACCACACCTAGCTTCAGTCCTAGAGACGTGCAACTCTCCAGGACCTTCTGCGAGTCTGGAAATACCTAAAACCAAGAGAAAGAATGCCATTTAAAGTTTTCTGTGCCACGTTGTCCACAACTGTAAACATCAATATAAAAAGCAACCATCTTCCATACTTTTCCAGACTTCTAGATTTTTCAGTTTTTACAATCCAACTGTTAACATTTTGTTGGGAATGATTTTTGACCATATGGAGCGTATGAATAGACACTGGACAGATGGATTATGCTTCAAAGGACAGTAATTGCAAATAACATCCTTTACAGTTTTTTTTTGCATACTTGAGATTTTCAAAGAGTTTTATCTATTATTTTGTAGAAAACATGAGAAAAGCAGGTTTTATTCATTCTACTGTACGTCTATGTCACATGTGTCGTTTGTCATTTACCTCCCAGTTCTCTGCATTGCAGAAATTATTATAAAGATTTTGAGCTACTGTGTTAAGCAGGGCTGGGTCCTGTACCCTGCACCGGGACAAAGTGTCCTGTACCACTCCCATCCACCAGGACTGTCCATCTAGGCCCTGAGTGATGCCATAGTTCGGGTATGTTTTGGAATGATGTCGATACGCCTGGTGGAAAGCAGCTTCGACCTCCACGGGACTGAGGTCCAAGCCCATTCGTTCAGCCTCCTTGCAGTACTGCTCTCCCACAGAAGCACGCACCTTCAGCAGGGTGTCCTTCACATCCCATAGCACCCAGCGCAATGGAACTCGCATTACACCTACAGAGGAAACGCAATGGACGTAAAATGGATTAATGTTCAAGCAAGTCCTATGAAAAGTGTTGAGTGAATGTTTCCTCACCACGATGTTTGGGATACATTCAGATAAGCCAAAAAGCCTGTGTCGACGAGTCATTATATAGTGCACTACATTGCATTTTGAAATGTCCATGTTTCTATTGTTAATCACTATACAGTGAAATCAAATTATTCCAATGTAAGGCGTGTAAAAAGTAGTGCACAATGGACCTTTTTCACGGCTGATATTTTGACTTTTGGCAGGTGTTAATTTTAGCATTAATGATGGCTCTGTTTCATTCACATGTTCCAGTAAGACGTGATAGTGAGCCAGCATGCACAACACCAGAGCCCTGAAACTGCAGCAGCTAAACGGATTTCAACCATCATTCATTTCATTACTTACTCCTGTGCTTTTCCTGCTGAGACATGTCAAAACCCCTACCGCCACCATCCAGGCAAACTGGAGCTTTGGCTGACACGGAAACGTGTTGCTCGTGTGTTGAAGACCTTTCGTGCTATGTTATTGTAGACAACCTTGCGCTATGCTAACGTTACAGATTACCACTGAAGGTTAATTTTAAATCCCCGCTGGCGCTCATCACTTCACACAAGTCGGAGGCTCGCGGAGGCTAACTACGTCACCTAACTGCAAACTGTCGTCATTGTCGTCTTGATGACAAGTTCCAACCAATGTAATGTTAAAACCAAATACCTTAACGTTGCATGGGAACGTAAAATGTCCTTGTACCTTTAATTATAGCCAACTAGCTAACATTACACTCATTGGCTTTGTATTATTAGCTACTTGTCAGCCTTTTAACGCATGTTAGAAAGCCAACGTTTCCTCAGCAAAGTCACTTAACTACATAAATTGTGACGGTTACCCAAGTCAAGTCTTCAGAGCTGTCAACGGTTGTAAACACGGTTAGCCACAGTTCCGTTGACTGTCTATCGTCTTCTTCTGCGCTAGGGTGGTTTGAGGGTAGCTGTTGCCATCTTCTGGACTTTTAGATCCTTCGACGTCCTGTCTGTATCTTTTTTTTCTCAATATTTCTGTTTCTATCGACTCTCTCCACAGCTAATCAACTATCATCTGCTTCACCCACTTATACCCATACATTTTTTTTTAAACTTCATTTTCATTCTTGTGTCTGCTCGACACCATAATCTCGTTTTGTGGCCGTTATACATCCAGCACAGCAGGCGGCAGTATGTTCTTAAACTGCCAGACATATACGCATGCGCAACTGCTCATGTGCAGTAAGGTCAAGTGGAGCGGAAGCAACACACGTTTTAGGAAACAAACTAATGCTAGGAGTCAGTAAGTCGCAGCAGATGTAACGTTAAAGCAGTTAAGACAGTCAAGACACTGGGATGTTACTAACATAATGGCAACTCCAGCTATTCGGATGTTTCGGAGGTTAGAGGGTCTGTTTTGTGTGTACAAACCCTCTGGCGTCCACTGGAAACTCGTGCGGGACAGCATCGAGACAAATCTCCTGAAAGGTGAGGCTAGCATGGCGTTAAAAACACGCTCGCAGTTACATTTGTCTGCTATGACAGCGAGGCATGGCATGGCTAGTGTGCATTAAACAAGTCAGTAAGCCGTTGCCTTTAATCTTAAACTCCCAAGTAAATCACCGTATGCATGTCCCTGTATGTGTCCCCTGACAGGTTTAAATGCTGCACCGTCCCTGCCGCTTCCTCAGGAGATCCGCTTCTTGGCGCACCCAGCCAGTGACACAGAGGCCTCTAAGGGACTCACACTGACTGCTGTCTCTGTGCCAGTGCTGGCCAAACATCCTCTGGGTATGTGTGTCCACTTCACTGCACAGCTCCGTCTCCTGGGTCCCCTGCTTATTGTGCATACACATCCCCACACAAGTCCTGTCCTGGTGTTCATGAGTGCAAGTTTTCTTTCTGTCTTCAAAGCGTCGCGTGATGCTGTCTGCTCAGTTCATGCACGATAGATCCTTGAGTTTATACAAAGCATTCAGTGCAACCTCATCACGTACATGTTTGCGGATTCAAAAAATGTTATTTGCTCCACCCTGAGTTGGTATTAGCTGCAATGACTGAATGATAATGAAATGCATTTCTTCTGTCTGTGCACCTTGAGGACTGTTTATATGTGAATAAGATGTATATTTTCTGTGCATTCCAGTGACTGGACCTGAATTCCAGCATATTACAGTTGGAGTAGGACATCGTCTGGATGCAGGCTCTTCTGGTGTTCTAGGTGTGATTATTTTAGAGCTGATCACATGAGAAAACCCATTTGTTTCTGACTGTGTTGTATTCAGTATAAGTTTCTTTCTAACTCTTTTTTTCACTCTAGTTCTTGGTGTTGGGAATGGAAACAGGGCCCTGAATGATCTCTACAAAACACGAGTCACAAGGGTAATTTATCATTTCTGCTGGTTTTAGATCAGATCTAAAAAGAAGCAGTGAATATACAGAATACACAGGTTTGATGCTGTTTGATATGTTTCAGGATTACACATTGGAGGGTGAATTTGGGACTGCAACAGATGATTTTTCTCATAGTGGCAGAGTTGTGGAACAGTCCACATACGGTAGGATACTTTAGTTTTGTCCTCTGTGTATTTCTCTGAATCTGAAATCTATCTACCATACAAGGATGTATTACTGTGCTTGAGCACAGGACACATCATGTATTACTCACCGGCCAAACAAAACGTGGGCATCAGTTTTTGAGCCTTTGACTGTGTCTGCGGCTAAAGTGTTGTTGCGCTCCACAGGTCACATCACACAGGATAAGCTGGACAGAGTCTTGGCGATGCTGCAGGGAGCCAATCAGAAGGCCTTGTTAATGTATGCTAATATTTAATATGACATTTCTCTAAACATAATGACTTCTTTTTTGGCTCTCAAATTCCTTCTTATTGGACACTTTTCCTCTATGCTTTACTTTTGAAGACCTCTTGTACTCAAAACACATCAGTCCATTAAGTGCTCTTAGTAAGACTAACTAGATGACTGTTTTTGTTTTTTTAAATACAGGTATTCCAACGTAGACATGCGCTCACAGGAAGCTTATGAGATGGCTGCGCAAGGTTTACTGGGTCCAGAGGGAAAATCACAACCTATTTTGACAGGCTTGCGATGCATTCACTTCCAGCCTCCCAACTTCACTTTAGGTAAATAATCTTAAACCAAACACACAGGAAACCTCATTTCATAGATTAAAATATGCAGATTTCCTAAAGCTTACTGATCTTGACATATTTTCGTCTCTGTTCTCACAGAGGTGCAGTGTCTGAATGAAACTCAGAAATATTTGCGTAAAGTTGTGCATGAGATTGGACTCGAGCTGCGCAGCACGGCAGTGTGTAAAGGAGTTCGGCGGACAAGAGACGGCCTCTTCACGCTGCAGGATGCCCTGACCCACAACCACTGGACTGCTGCTGATGTCATGGTGGCCATCAGACAATACCACTCCAAAAAGAAAAAAAAATATTCCCACAGACGGACAAAGGACCCAGCATTACCACCACCAGAAGATAGTACGACGACAGTCAGTCAACAACCTGAAACTAGTGATGAAACAGCAGCTGTAGGAGTTAAATAACTTGTTGCTGTCACCAGCAGTTAATACAACTCACTGATCCAGAACACTTCACAGCTGCTTTACAGTGACCAGAGGTGCTGGTTTGTAAAAGCAAAAGTATCAAATTGGACACAATTGAGCTGTGTCTCATGTTACTGTTCCAGTGTTTTCACTTCTTTTAAATGTTGTGCAGATAATATTAATTTATTCCCCAAACTTTGATATGAATGTTGTTCATTTCTGTCATGAAATAAATTGAAAACATTTAAGATTTCTGTTGTTTGGTTGTGCTACCAGCTGATAATTTGACCCTTTTTCACTGTCTATAGACAAAACCTTAAAGAGTGCATTAGTATGAAGTGGCTGATGCCAAGAATAGAGGCTAAATCAACACTCTTTAAAGTCAGTTTGGTTATTTTTCCGGCATTGTTTTGTGGTAATATTTAGACTAACTGAACACACCCTGTTAACCTGTTTAAGGACTGTCTGATTCCTGCTTTGGTCGAGTGTCTTGTGAAAAAAACCAAAGCAAAATCACCAGACGGCCACCAATCAGTTTTCCCACTGTGAACAGTGAAAGATCATCTGCAATGCAGAAAAATAAAATGAGAAATGATGGCTTATAGTAGTGAACAGTACTCATTGCAGCTGGTTGAGAATATAAAACTAGTACCTACATTTCAGAGGTTATTTGGTAACAATTTAATTAGCAGGTCTTTAATTTCTCAGGGAGGTTTCCTGGAAAGAGCTGCGTCTTTCAATACTGAAACATTCATCAATTATTTATTCTTAGAAATGTTGAATTGCACGCTCATCTGTTGACAGACTTGATCCTTTGTTTGGCTGACCTGCCGTGTCCTCATCAAAAGTCTCGAGGCTACAGCAGCAGTTACTTCTGATTAATTCACTGCAAGTTTAACTAATTGAACACTATTTTTCCCCTGCAGTTCAGACCAAATTACATTGATCTTTTCCAGTAAATGTCTGAAATTATGGACTTGTAAAATGAAGCCAGCTTTTCTGCTGTGCAGTGTTCAAACAGAATTACAGTGTTTACATGTTCCAGCCTAAAACTGAATTATCTGAATTACTGAGGGCAAGAGGGATAATTCTCTGGTAAATGTAGCCAGTGAAGTCAGAGCCAGTCACTAATATCAGATCTGGTGTAATTGTCTGTGTCTTCTGATGATGGTTGAAGATGCTGTGTCAGCGTTTCTGTTTCCCACAAAAGCTCCTTTGAGATGTTATGAGGTTATTGCAGTGGCGCCGATGTCATGCTCTCCATACCAGTGAAGGACTTGTTGTTCCAGTGGGAACACTGTTGTCTTTGTCAGCCTGAAAACACAACCTCGATGAGGACTCAAATGAACTTTGATAGCATGTGAATGTTGTTCTGGAGGTTTATTAAGCATGAGACATGACAGAGCAATTTGGCATTTAGCGACACAAGCTGAGGGGAAATGCACAGAAATAGAATAAAAAATAATTTGACATGTATATTTAAAGCCTGTTAAGTATTTTACTACCACTGTCTTAAATTATAGAAGCATGAAAGTTGTTTATGAATATCTGGCTGACCTGGCAGCTGTGTGACAATTGCAGGAAGGACGAGAGCCAACGCAAATCATTTAGAACAGATGGTAAAAAATGTCATAACAGCTCCAAAAATGAAAGCAATGCTCTGGCGTGTTGCACCAGCTGCTTGTAAACACTGAAATGTATAACACTAGAAATGTGGAGAGCAAGTACTCAATAGCTGTACAACAAAGAGGATCCTCTTCGTGGAAACTGTTTTCTGTTTTTCAACTGAGGACCTCATAAACTTTTCTGAACTCAAAGTGCCAAAGTACTTAATCATTAGCTTCTCAGTGAGTTTAGTTACTTTATCTTTAAATGCAACCACGTCAGTCTGGGAGAAGACTTTGCAAATATTGACTTCATGGGATCATTTGAGATTGCACTCGTATAATAAAGTTCCAGAAGGAAAGTCAATAAAACTCAGAGCAAAATGCTACCAAAAATGCATTATTCATTATATGATAATGATTTCCTTGATTACTTACAACTGTTTGTGGACCCACCTCTGAAGAAAGCCTGTACCAGCTACACAGTAAAGTATATACATGAAGTAAACAGTAAATATTGTCCTCTAAATTAATAAGTTACTTGTAAGTCTTGTTAGAAATAATAAACCAGCTGCAGGTCAATGTGAAAAGGAAATTTAACTTAAACACATCCGAAACAAAACGGATCAGAAGGGCCAACGCTGGTCTGAGCTCCAGCTGTAGATGTGATGTACAAACTTTCCACGTCAATCCACTGACACACACACACACACACACACACACATACACACATCTGTTCAGCAACATCCTGATGATTTCTTCTGTTGGGGCTCTTTGTGTAACACTGTGGTTTCCTCTCTTGTGTCAGCTTTTTGGCTCAACATCCTGGCAACAACACAATCAGTCAGCACCAAGAATATTAAAGGACATGTTTAAAAAAGCCAGATCAAGGTCAAGAGAGAGGTCAGCTACAGATGTCAAATGTGTTACCTGGCCACTGTTTCCAAAGACCGAATTACATTCTCCCCTGTGGCAGCGCTGCACTCCATGAATTCAAAGTTGTACTCCTGTGGAGGTAAAGCTGCTGGCTTTAGTGGGGGTTTGATAATCAGAAGTACTTGGTCATATTCTGGCATCACCAGATGAGCCAAGTGTGAGTAGATGTACTGCCACAGAGCCAAACCTTAGCAAGAATTTCCCCCTCCTGAGGTTTAACTGCCCGTTGTGCACGATCACTCTTATTTCCAAGAAGTAGGATGGTCACATTTTCTGTAGCTCCTTCCTGCAAAACACATGACTTTGACTGTTTGGATTGTCATTCAAGTATCTTTCTACAGAGCAAATTGACTTTGTGAACAAGTTCAAACATTTCATTGGTGCGAATTCAACATAATATTTGATACCATTGACGTTGATATTATTTGTAGTTTGTGGCAGTGGTTGAAGAACTATTCAGAACTTTTACTTAAGTAAAAGTAGCAATTCCACAGTGTGGAAAAAGCCTGTTATAACTTAAAGTTCTGCATTCAAAATGTTACTTAAAATAAAAGTATGAAAGTATTATATCATAGTACCAAAGGCTTTATTCATAAGAACACATCGTAACTTATTAGGTGATTTTGTATTTATAATCTGAGTCTGCAAAGTTACAAGTAACTAAAGCAAAATAACTGCATTGGAGTAAAAGTACAATATTTGCATCCAAAATGTAGTGGAGAAGAAATACCTCAATAATATATTTTAGTACAGTACTTAAGTAAATGTATTTGTTACAGTCCACTGCTGGTCGCTGTTAATATGTGCTGCTGTCTTTGATGCACAAATCAGTATATATTTGTCACTTTTTACTTAAGACTATATTCAGATTAAGTTCTTGAAGATCTTGAATTTAAAGAGTATAATTATTTCATTAAAGGCTGTCTATCAAACTTAACTACTTTTAAGGTACTGACCTTCATGTGTCTCTGACAGTGGCAACAAACACCTGGTCAGACTGTTCGACTTATTTACTTATTCTCTGATCAGATATTTCCTAATGTAGATAACAACTAATTTAAGTATTTCAATATGTATGCCTGCTTTGTGGTACGGCATTCATTTTCTGATCCATTTCCAATTTTGATATCAAAACAGTGGTGCATTGGCATCAGTACTGAAAAATTCTAACATTAATTACACATTGCTGCAACTTGACAGCATGTCTGGCCCTGAATGACACCTGTAGTTTCAACATCTGTAAAATCATTACAAAGCAAATGTGGTGATGCTTAAACACACCATACCTGAATACAGTTTGCCCAGTAGCTGACTGCAGAGAAACTCTGAGAGGAAGTGATGTCATACATCAAGAGAAATGCCTGGGCTTTATGGAAAATCTGCCTTGTGATGCTGTGAAACCTGTGAAGGGAAATAATGAATGCAATCAGAGATTTGACATCTTTGAAGAGAGAGGCTACGAACATTACACAACACGACAACTGAATTACTTTTCTCACAGCCATTCAAAAGTGATGTAAAGCAGTGAGAGACACCCCCAAAGGTAGAAGGTGTGCTTCTAATTATGTAATGATACTGGTTAGCTGAGTTTGCAGAGACTCTGCTGAAGCTTTTTTAAGACACATTGAGTCTTTCCTGTAAAGACTGATGATGTAAACGCAGTCGTTGCATAATGGCCTCTGCTCTGAAGCTGAGAATTATTATGTCTTAAATCCACAAAGTTAGTGTCAAACCTGTCTGTTATGTGGTGTCCTTTTATTTGTGTTTTGGGGCCTAAATCTGACTCCATATCTGCTTATAGTAAAAAAGACATGAATGGGCTTTGAATGGGCAGACTGGTTTAAACTAACAAAAGGAAGATGTGTGTACATCTTAACACTCTCTGTAAACTCTGTATGAACTGCACACGCTGACACGTATTTCAACCCTGCTTATCTAAATATGTCAGCCAACATGTGCTGTGAACATGTGGAGGTCTACACACTGCATGCAGTATGTTATATCCACCTCTGCAGCTGGGACTAAATCTGTTCCAGCACACAAATCATCTCTAAGGTGTGCCAAACCAGTTCTGAAACAGGTTTCAACCTGGCCTGAAGGAGACTCAACACTTTAAGAATGTTCTGAGCAACATGTTCAGGGAGGCTGCTGCCTGTTGTGTCTCATAGCTGAGATATCTTTGATTGGCTACAATAACAAGCGCACAGAGGATGTTACTTATGTAAGCATCGTCACATGTGCTCGTCAGACGTCTTGGCTGGCTGCCGAGGCGTACGAGCCACAAAAGGACTCAGTATGCTGCTTTCAGATTTGATGACAAGAAGCCGTCAGGACAGAGAGACAAACTGTGCTGAGCTACCAGACCTGTATAAGTGCCTCTATACACAGGAAATCCACCATTGCTTCCAGGAATAAAAAGACACGTGTGGTACAACATTCAGGTCATGATAAACCACAAAATAACACCATGTACTTTTGCTGATGACTCCCAGCCTATGACCTTCCTTCCTACCAATGACTAGGTGCTGTTCCTACCCACAGCAGGCATCACCAGGACTCACGTAAGCCTTCTTGACCAGACCGTGTACCGCGTCACACGGTCGGGGAATAATCTGAAGTAGTTGAAGATGCTAGTCATGAGGCACATGAAGCCAGCAAATGTCTTAGTCTTATATGGCAGCTTCAAGATCTACCTAAAGTACTCTTCTTCAACAGGGGCAGATCGAAGGACCCCAAAACACGAGTAGCTATCATTAATGTTGGATGTAGTTTATGATTTTCAACTCCTGTTTATTTCCTATTGCAAAAAAAGGATACAGAATACACACTTCCTTTAACCTTTCTTCTTCCCTGAACTGATTTTCATAAACATTGACTGAAATGTGGAAGATGACTTGAATTGTTGATGACTTGTTGAACACGTATGGCTTTGATCCCATCATAAGATATCACAAGTTTTCACGGCTCTCCTACGTGCAATATGCTGCAAAGAAATCTTTACATATGTCTCAGTATGTGTCAGACAGGCTGCTAAAATGGTAAAATAACTGGGATGACTCATATTTTGGAGTTCTGTGAGAGAAATTACACATATCCCATGTGTATTTGTGATCGTGTTTCATCTTATCATGCTTGATGTGTAATATAATCATGCTCATTTCCTCCTCAGTTCAACCATCCTGAATCTTGTGAATGTGACCTCTGCTCGAGTGAACTTTAGCTCTTACCAAAGCACCATAAATATAACAGAAGGGATCATGAGATGTGTGTGACCACAGAAGGCCTGTTTGGAGTTTAACACTGCAATAAAAGTATAGCATTTTGATGCGTCATAAAGTCAGAGTGAAAGACCAGAAACAAAGGTGCCTCTGAGAGAAGCTGTTCATGCTGTGGGAGCTGGGCCTGTGGGAACACTGCAGAGGGTTGAAAACAGTCAGAAAGGTCAGGACAGACAGCTCCGGCTGGACAAAGTATCAGGAGAGAGAGGCGAGATAAGACGGTTGCGAGGTATGAAAGGACTGAGCGGTTTCTCTTCAGTGCACACATTATGAACTAACATTTGCTTTGTGTGCGATGAGACGAGCATTAATAAAGGTGAAAGAGATCTCTTTGTCTAGTTCCTCTATTTGTCAGGAAGTGGCATTTTAAAATTGCCACGACAGGTCCTATGTTGTTCCCCATAATGCACAGTCAAAGAAAACAGGAAACCCACCTCTCTTGACCTGCTGTATCCCACAGCTGCAGCACCACAGGTTTTCCATCCACCACCACAGTCCACATGCAGGAGTCAAGCCCTACAAAATGTATTTATGTTGCATTATTCTGTATATTTACACACATTCATGGGACTATAGTAGGATAAATTGAGGATCTTACCAACAGAGGCGGGTAAGTCTAAAGAAAACTTCCCACTCTGAGCTCTTTTCATGAAGGAGGTTTTGCCAACGCTGCTGTCTCCAACCATGAGCACATTGTAACGGTTAGATGTCAGAGCTGCTCTGCTGGAACTACCTGCTGAAACAAAAACACGCAATATTTCTGTCTTTGTGTATTCCTCTTCCCTCTCTCATTATCTGTTTACCAACAGCTACATTCTGCTGTGTGTAAATAATGCTCTGTTTACCCAGAGAAAACGTCTTTTGACTGTCTTGAACCAGGCGGATCTCTGCATCAGGATGAACTGGAGTCACTCGAACAGGAGTTGTCTCACTGCGTAACAGACAGCCCAGACAAGTTCAAACAAAACACAGCGTATACATACTACATTTTAGGATTCAGGATTCTGCAACTTTTTAGCACAGTCATCAGTATTCCTCCCCAACTGTTGGCCTTTCTTTGAGATTAGACTTGGCGATACTGCTCAGAATATAACCACAAGTTGATGTTTGAAGTTGAGACCTGAAACCCTCATAAAAGGAAATTTGGTGTGTTGTACATCTAAGAAGATGTTGTATCGTTCCCTTAAATTGTAGTAGAGTTAGAAGTACAAGAGTCCCATCTTTATCAACTTCAACGTTTAATTTCAGAGCAAGAATATTTCTAAAAATACATATTACAAGGCCGTCTATCCAGGTTGCTTTCATTGTCTCCCGAAGGAGAAAACTGTCCTTGATTAAAGGAATTTGCTGCACAACATTAGACAGGGTACAAAACACACTTACATACTTTTCCCCCAGGAAAAGCTCACCTTATTACATTCATTGTAATAATTTACAAGCATACAAACACATCTCACTTAATATCAACCAAGCACAGTAAAAGGAACCACCCAGCAGCGATTTCACTGCGCCTTCCCTTTTGTCTGTCCTCCATTAGAGACCTGTTAAAAAGTCAGAAACTGATGGAGACAAATGAGTGTTTGTAATGACTGTCATCTTTTAACATGGTTACACTGAGCACCAGAGTAACTCAGCTGCAACCATATCCACCTCTCAGACAACTGGTGGTGAACTCACACCAGTTTGCTCATTAGCAGTCACTAACATCCTGTCAGAACACGTGTTCATACTGCACACTGTGTTTACTATACTATGTGCATGAGGATTAGTGCAGATGTAAGGCTTGCATGAGTCAGAGGCTGAGGCAACGATGAGTCACATGGATGAGTGGCAAAATGTCTTCAACGTGGACATTATGAACTGATATTAGAGGGCTTTGTATAAAATCCAGATTAAATTAAAAAAAAGATGCAGAATTGTTGGTGCAATATTAAAATAGGATTAAACGGCAAGCTGAGACATAGAGCTCTTGTTCTAAACACTATGTGGAGGGAAAGTAAGTAGCAGACTGTCTGGGAGAGTTGCATAACTCTTGATATAATTACTGTTTACAGATGAGCAGTTACACATAAAACCAGGCTTTCTAGTGTTATTCTTAGTGTCTGAGGTTATGGTTGATGTATGTAATCACTGTGATCCAGTGTGCCTGTGATTGAATTAACTAAGCTGTAATAGATTTATAAGTTCACTGACACTTAGTGCAGGTTGATAAGAATGTCGATTCTTCTGTGACACTAACCAAACAAGGTATACCAACACTTTGCTGTGCATAGCTGATGAGGTGGCTGGACAAGCCCTGCGGGCCGCAGTGTGGACCTTCGGCGTTGGACTTACCTCGCATGCCTTGAGTGCTCTCCTGTCTCTGAGGTGCTGATGCTAGATGATGGTTTCTTGTCACTTTCATCAACCTGCATGGACAAAAACATCTCAATCATGAGGTGACACCAGGGGAGATACTACTTTGATTGCAGATTTCATCTTCAATGACATTTTGATGTACAGCACACACATTGTTTTCTCTTTGGTTTGCCCAATGATAAAAGTTTTGTTTTGTTTTACACTAGGCTCTGAAAGTCAGCGATTGCAGATCTGGGAGGAATAATCATCTGACATACAGAAAATGAGGTATTTGTTTTGTGAAGTGTTATATGAGGATATTATAAGATATTCAGGAATTTGTAATGTTTGTACTCCCACTGATATGTGATGTAACAATGATGTAATGCTACAACCAGTAAAATATGACATTTCAGAGAAATGGAAGGTGACAGGGCTTTTATATAAATACCAGCACATGAAAAAACAAGCCATTTTTATTATTAAATAATGTGTATTGCAAGAAAAACATTTGTGCAAGGCCTCTTTCTCGGTTGTGAAGGTTCAGCTTTGTATGATATGCTTTTACTGTAGGTATCTCCTCTGCCACAGCTTCTCGGCTGTCTGTCATTTACACTTATGTAAGTGAATAAAAGATCAAAATACACACCGCTATTAGGACCAAGATGTCAGACACATGTTTATGTTCTCCTTTTCACCCTGTGAAATGTGTAGTGTGAGCCGCATGTTCCTCCTTTTGGTTCCTTGTGTCATTTTTGTTCTTCTTGCAACAAACACTTGAGCACTGTGCAAGAGGTTTTATGCAAATGGGAAGTACAGCAGCACAACGTAGGCTTTCTGTGCAAAAGTGCACTGAGAATTGCTCAGTAATAATCAGCTATGCCAGGCTAAAGGCACAAAATAGAACAAAGACTATCTGTTCACCAGTTTAAGTACAATGTCAAAAACAATCAGAATTGAAGATTCCCTGTAGAAATACTCAATAGTAAGAAGTAAATAAATAAAATGTTCTTTGCACTTACCTCTGATATTTTGTCCAGGCCCACCGATGCTTCTTCAGTTGTCCTGGTGGCACTTTCATCAATGACATTTTGGACATCTCTCCTATTTTGTGTATCTATTATTCTGTCCCCTCCTGTAGTTTGGTTGTCACTGCTTTGGTGTCCACGTGACTTCCGGTGAGATCCCAGTTTTCTCCTTCGCCTTTCTCCTTCTCCTCCATCGTGTTTGAGAGAAGTGGGTGGTATTGTTGGCAAATGACCGGGAGTTAGTTGATGCTCTGTTTCTACTAGCTGACCATGAGAAACAGGATTTACTTCAACTGTCTGCTCAGCCGGTGGCTTGAAGTGAGACTCACCAGTGTGGCTGCGCTCCACTGTTTCAAAAACTTTTTCTTTCCTTTGTTCAGAGTCACTGTCTTTGTCTTCTATGTGAAGTTGTAGCTCTTCTTTTTCTTTGACGCCTAGGAAACTCTCACTTTTTACATCTCCAATATTTGCTGCTGCTTCTGATGTCTCCCTATCCACCTCCTGCTTTTGATGTGAGTCTTCCCCTTTGCTTCGTGATCCGAGATTCCTGCGGGTGGAGCCCAACTTTCTTCTCCTGTTGGCCGAATTGAAGTTGGGACTTGCATCCTTCATCTCAAGATTTTTATCGTGAGCTCCTTCACTCACGTTCAGCTCTTGTGTACTGGCCTGTGCATCTCTGTGCTCCCCTTCAGCTCCTCCTCTGACTGCAGACTTCATGATTTCCAAATTGGCCACAGCCACAACTGGTGCTTCTGCTGATTTCAGAGCTCGGTCCTGCATTACATTTACACCCTCTGGCATTTCCTCATTGTTTTGTGTATTCTGTGTGGTCTCACATAAAGACACAAAGCTCCTTCCTGTAATACCAGTGTTTGTAGTGTCTACAGTAATGTTCCTCTCACTATCCCCTGTATCAGCTACCTGAACAAACTTCATAGGATTATCAGCTTTTCCATGGTGGGAGGCAGACTGCTCAGGACGGAGAGCTGTCCAGTCATTTATGTTTGATATCATATTGGTCTGTTCACTCTGCAGGTCAGATGTACTGCTTTGTAGCCTTTGGCCCTTGTTGTGAACAGTGCTGGTTTCATTAGTTTCCTTTTGCTCTTTATTCACGGGACTCACTGATGATTTTGCAATTTCATTCTGTGAAACCTCTTCAGTGACAATCATTGGTAACTCCCCTACCACTTCCATTTTGTCAAAATTTCTCTCGTCATCTTCTATGTTGAAGTCGCTTTCTTTTGTTTCATATTTGCTGTCCATTCCTTCCTCTGGTTTCCTCTTGAGTTGAGTCCGGCGAGTCGAGCCCATTTTTCGTCTCTTTTGGTTAGACGTTCTTTCTAAATTTTCACTGATATCTACATGAGTTTTTTCTTGCGTCCCTTGTTGGCTGTTACATGCACCCACTGCTATAGAAATCCCACTTTCCTCAGACGTGTCCACAGCTGTCAGTTCAGCATGTGAGACCTCCTGTGAAGCATTCATATCTTCGGTTTCTTTTTCTTTCTTTGCAGGATCTTCATGTTTTTCTCCAACTTCATCCTGTTCAAAAACCTGTACATCTGTTAAACTTTCTGCTTCTTTAAAATAGTCTTTGATTGTCTGTTTCAGAGTCATTTCTTGTTCCAGTGACTCTTTGTCATAAGATAAAGCTTCTGTCTTTAGTACCTGACAGGCAGTGATTGCCTCGGTGCTAACACTGTGACCATAATTTGAGATATTCTGTGTGTCTGAATCATCTTCTGGTGATTGTATCAAGTCCATTTTAACTGTGTCATGTCCTGTAAACTGACTTAAGTTCTCAGGCTCACTTATGAGATTATTTTCCTCCTCATTGACATCCTTATTAGATTTGACAGAGTCATCTTTCTCTGAGCTTGAAGTAATGTCTGTTGTCATGATCGTACTGTTGTCCATAACATTCTGTGATAAAATTTTGTTTTCTTCTGCCATCTTTTCTGTGTTTTCTTTGGCATTTACAGTTTTTTTGATTTCCTGAGCAGGTTTGAGGTCTTTTTCTTTGTGTTTGAATTCTTCCTGCCTTATTGCTTCTGTTGCTAATGGCATTTTTGCTGTTTCAAGGGCTTGATCAACCCTTGTATTTTCTTCAAATTCTTTTTTAGGCTTGTGGTGTGTTTGAAGAGCAGGGTCCTTGACATGCTGTTGTCCTTTATTTCTTCGGCTAGACCCCAGTTTTCTTCTGTGCCCAGTGGGATTGAAGCCTGAGTGGGTTTGCTCCTCTATTCTCTCAGAATTGTCCTGAGGTTGAGAGTGCAAAAGAGCATTTGTTTCTAATTGCAGGGATTGTAAAGAGGACTCACTTTCCATAATTGAGGACAAATCAATTTGAAGCATTTCTTGCATTTGTGTTGGCTTAACTGCCTCTTCATGCATTTCATTTAAAACAGCCTCTGAATGCAGACATCCTCTGACTTGAGCTAAGTTTTCATGCTCTTTTTGTACATGGTTTGATGACAGCTTCTTTTCTGATGATGAAAATGCTGCTTGCTCAACACTACATTCAATGTCAGTGTGTTCTCCTGAGCTGTGTTTTTCTGTGGATATCTCCAGCATGACAGAAGACTCCATGTCTTCTGATTTCACATGTGACTCACTCACCAAATAGTTGTCCTGTAAATTTCCATCTTGCCTCAACAATTCTGCATCCTCGTCTTGATCCTCGCTTTCTTTTTCTGTTACAGAGGACACTTTGGGAAGTTCTTCTTCTGGCATCCTAGATTGGTTGATTAGCTGTTGATCTACTCCTAAACTAGCATGTAAACCTGAAGTTACAAGCTTGGAGATGCCAACAAGTGTGTCATTTTGTGCACTTTCTTTGACTTGATTTCTAACTTCTTCAGTCTGAGCAGTGACAAATGTGTCCATTCCTTCCAACATGGTTTCCATAGATTTTTCCGACTCTGCTTTCTCTATCATGAATGGCATTTTTGTTATTTCAAAGGGTTCATGATCATTGGTATTTCCAACAACCTCTTCTGTATGTCTGTGGTATGATTCAGCATCAGAGTCCTTGGCATACTGTCGTCGTTTATTTCTACGACTGGAGCCCAGTTTTCTTCTGTTCCCAATGGGATTGACGCCTGTGTCATTCTGCTGAGGCTGGGAGTCCAAATGAGCATGTATTTCTNTTCATGAACGCTGGTTGAGGCATCCTCTGAATGATGAGCACCTTTGACATCAGATGAGTTGAAAATCTCATTTTGTTCCTCATCTTTACACAACTCCTCATTTGATGATGAAACTATCACTTGCTCAACACTGTACTGAGGCTCTGTGTGCTCTCTGGGGTTGTCTTTTTCTGTGGATATCTCTGGTGTGACAGAGGACTCTATATCCTTTGATTTTAAATGTGACTCAGTCACCAAATAGTTTTCTTGTAAATTTCCATCCTGCTTTAACAATTCTGTGTCTTCGTCCCTTTCATTGCTTTCTTTTTCTGTTACAGAATACATGTTGGGAGGTTCTTCTTCTGGCATCTCCCTGTAATTTGACTGGTCAATAAGCTGTTGATCTACTGTGGGACATGAAAGTACACTGATACTCGTCAACTCAGAAATGCCAACAAGACATGCATTTTCTTTGAGTTCCTCACTCTGAAGAATGTCAAACCTGTCCATTTCGTTATTGTCAGTGTCATTTTCATCTTGGTCTACTTGCAGATTTTCACTTTTGGGAATTAAACTTTGCAGGTCAGCCTCTGGACAGTTTGTTGCAGTAGCGTGTTGAACCTCAGAAGAATAATCAGGTGTAATGGTTGAGTACAAGGAGCTGCCATGTGGCACAGACATGATGCAATGCTCATACCCTTGATTTACTTCTTCCTGCCTCTGAGATTGCATTGCCAGTGACATTTGTGTTGTTTTGGGGGTTTCATTACTCCTGGTCTGTTCCTCAACTTCCTCTGTAGGTTTGAAGTATGATTCAACTTCCTCTGTGGGTTTGGAGTATGGTTCAGTTGCTGAGCCCTTGACATGCAGTTCTCTTTTATTTCTTCTGCTAGACCCCAGTTTTCTTCTGTTCTCATTGAGTTCTGGTGACGGTGGGTTTTGGGTTTCAGATTGTGAATTATCAGGATTAGCCAATACATTTAGCGACTCAGTCTTTTCTTCTGGTATGAAGCGTTGTGCTACAGAGGCACTGTCCTTTATGTGGAACTCATCAGGCTCTGATGTTTTATTTTGGTGTGCCACTCGGCGACGCGAACCAATTCTTTTTTTCTTTGCACTTTGAGCTGACATGACTTCTAATCTGGTCTCCTAAAGCATGAAACATTCTGTCATGCAATGAGTCAGCAAACCAAGTTTAAATCTACCATTCTTTGACATCAGACAACATCTAAAGCTCAACAAAATATCTACAACAGTAAATGTGTACTAGTAATTACAGGAAACCATTCAAAACAGTAATTGGAATTTCCAACAATGTATCCACACAAAACATTAAGATTTATACAGATTTCTGATACTACTTCAACCATTCTGCCATGACTCTCAAGTGAAAACTGTTCATCCTTTTAAAAGGAAATTACTGATAAACAACACCAATAATTACCAGCAAGAAATAAAATTGATTTGAGAAGCAGAATTTAAGGCCTTGGACATAATTATTACGACGCCACATGTACTCACCACCCCAATCTTGCACCTCTGTCAGCTAACACCATGAGCTGCTTTGTAATGTCATCAGCCTGTACTAAACGGTAGTTACATTTCACATATCTGGGGGGTGTTCCTATACTGCAACTATGACTGATGGCTTCCTGTGTGGGTTACACTTGCATGCTTCATGAGCTTCCAGCAACAACATTCAGTCACACAAAAAAGCAGAGCAACAAGGACATAATGCCACCTTGCAAAAACATTTATTGAACAAGTTGTTTAACTGCATCAGCATTAATTGCCAGTTCTCAGAGAATCAAGCAAAGTTGATTAAATGCCTTCTTTTGCAAAAGTGGCATAAGTAAAATACAGAATTAAAGATGATGTTTTAGGCTTCATGTTTAGCCTGCAAATAACAGCACCAGCATCTACAGCATTTGTTGCCAGTCTGCTTTCTGTCACTTGTATAAAGTATGCTGGCGAAGCAGCTCACAGTAACCCACTGCCAGTAATTTAAGAGTCAACAAAGAATAAAAAAAACCAAAAACAAATAAAAACATCACTTGAACGTAGCTCAACAGTTAAGAAAAACAGCATAGAACAGTAATGTAAAACTAAATTCAGTATTTCATTTCAAACCATGCAGAGAAGGACAGAATTTGTTTTATGTTTATAGAGTAAATTCAAAGAGAAATAATGTTTTAGCAAAATGGATAAATCCTGCCATGAGAACCGACAGAAGAAGAAAAACAGTTCAGGTCCTTTGTCATTAATTCAACAGAATGCTATCACACAATATGTTACATGGCCAGCCTTAGGTTGTCTTTAGCTGGCAAACACAATCTACAAAGAAGAACATGACTATAAAAATTTGTATTTTCACAACCATAGCAGGATCCTGCCGATGAACCATCCTTAAGATCTTTATTTCCTCCCGTTAGACAGGGAACGACTGCAAGATAAATGAACAAGTGAATGCGCATAAAAATGACTGATAAGCAAACATTTCATCAATTAGATCAAGTCTTCGAGTACAGTACGACAACAATGATAACTTAAACTTACCTCCTAGACCGTGAGAAAGATCTTGAGCGCTTATGATTCTTGTCTCTGGAGAGAGACCGATACCTGCGTCTGTCTCTTGAAAGAGACCTGGTAAACAAAACCAAAATAAATCAATAAATAAACATGGATTTTATTACTCATTATCAACAAACACAGTTTAAATTAAAAAAGTTGTTACAAAGTTACCTGCTGCGACTGCGACTGAGGCTCCTTCTCTTCGGTGATCTATGGTGTAGGTGAAGTTAAAAAAATTAAACAAAAACATCAGGAAAGAGAATTTAACCCTTCCTATCACTAAAGCAACCTTTTGTATTCGTGATCCTTAGAGAGTCATGGGTTACACATGGAAACGTGGTTACACGTAGTTCCTTGTCTGTTAATAGAAGGATCATCTGCATCCATGAACTGCATCAAGATCAACTCATGAGAAGGAAACGTTGTCCACTGAGCAACAATCATGGGAGCCAGATTTCACAATATGGAACAAAATCAGGGCTCGACATTAAGGTTTGCCTGAGACAAACACCAAGTACTTATTTATGACAAGCGGGCAAAACATATTCTTAGATAATCTGTCTACTGCAATGCTGCTATAAAATCCTGCAGGCACAGAGCCTTTGCACAATGATCTACACGAAGCAAACTGCTTTATACTGCAGACCTGATCAGACACAGAGACTGAGGTTGTCTTTACTTTTAGCTCAAAGAAACCTGGATGGAGGACATACTGTGAACAACTCTCTGAAGCGAAACCATTAGTAACTTAAATGTGCTGGTTCTAAAGGTTGCTGCAAAACAGCCTTGATAACATTTTAAATTGCAAGTTTAAATGTAAGATGAAAGGATAGTTTTTATGAAAAAAACATAGTATTGAAGGATCAAAAACAAAAGACGTTTTTTCACAATGGATATCATTCAATGGCTTAATGTCGAGCCATGAAAATGCACTCAGCAGTACAATTACAATGTGAACATCCAATATATTTTTGAAAATGAACATTAAAGACAGACAGTAAAGTTCCTTGACCACTAATTTTGATTTTTAGATCTTTGCAGCTCTGCGCTGACATTTCTCTTAATTACATAACTGCTGAGGGAAAACTGTCAAGCACCTTTGAAAGCTAGATTAAGCATAAAAACTACAAAGAGCAGGATAAAAGCAACTTACTATTTTGGGGGATTTGGACAAGATAGAAATGGCGCAAGGAAGCCAGACTGATGGTGAGAGAGGTCGAATTGCAGAGAGGATTTGCCACATGATGCAAATGTTGGAGATATGAAGTTGGTTGGTGGCTGGTTGGAAGGGGTAGTTGTAGATTTTCCCTGCCTTTTTTGGGGGGAAGGATGGGAAGGGATGTAAGCCAAGGGCTGTTCCCGTTGACACAGTAGTTGTGTGGAGAATAGAAAGAGTAAAAACGCTGATTGGTTGATAATGTGAAGTCGACCGCTGTCGATTGGGTTAAGGTTGGAGGAAGAAGAGGAGGATGCTGGGAACTGCATGCTCAGGAACCAAAAGGTTGGTGGAACCTGACGACTGGCGATGCGCCTGGGTCATGTGACAACACCAGCCAAGCTGATTGGGGCTCGCTGGTCAGCAGTCACATGATGCTGAAAGAGGACTAGTTGACTGACTCAGATGGTGAGAAGCGTGGTGGTGACTCTGCAACGGGGTTCAGTTTTATTAATAGATGGCAACTGAACTCAGAAAGAAAACAAAGATTACACCTGCAGAAAGTAATTCTAGAAATTACCTATAAAAACGTTTGATGGATGAGGACGAGTTTAAACTGTGCATCTTAAGACGTCCCCGTAAAGCAATATCACTCTGGTAGAGCTTGGTCTTTTACAGGCATACCACAATGAGAGTTCATAAATAGCCTGTGCTGACATAAGCTGCCTTTAGACTTGGCTAACAAAATTGGCACAGATAAAAGTACCCTTGAAGGGATGAAATAAGATTGTTCAAAAAGTATCACTCCAGTTAATGCAGGATTAGAGCACATTAAGGAAAGGGTGTGACATCAATATATCAAATCCAGAAGCAGTCAGTTCCACAGATTATCTATAGATGAACTCAATCTGTATGTGAGCTAATAATAATAATAATAATTTTTTACTAACATGACCTGCTAACAATTAACTTTAGGCCACAGTGATGACCACTGAGAAACTTTACCTCCTACTTTGCTTTGGCTTAAAGGTTTAATAGGTTTGAGTTTTAAAGATATAAGAGATTTTTTTTGCCAGTGTGGAGGGTTGTTAAGATATAAATGGCTTTGCCAAACAAACCAATGTTTGGAAGGAGTAAAAAACTAATGCTTGCAGTGTGGGGAATGTAAATCTGCTTCATCATTTGTGCCTTTAAAAAAAACACTTCAAATGAGACTGTAAATAAAACAATAAAATGAATCTTCAAGTAGGAAATACATACCTGCGTCTGACTGGAGGACTACGTCGCCTAAAATCTTCACGAGGGCGTCTATTCCAGGATGGAGGAGGGCCACGGCTCCTAGAGCGCTTCTCTCCAGTGGATAACTCAACACGCACGCGACAGCCACACATGGTTCTGAACAAAAGGCAACACAAGTGTGAAAAAACAGACAACAAACAAACAAAAAAACAACTAGGAAAAAATGTGCTGAAAGAATTACCTTCCATCCAGTTCTCTCACAGCATCAGATGCATCTCTGGGATCTTCAAACTCAACAAAAGCAAAGCCTGGGGGATTCCTAGCAACCCAAACACTTCTTAAAGGACCATAGTACCCAAAAGCTCTTTCTAACTCTGTCTTGTTTCCGTTGTTTCCTAGATTCCCTACATAAACCTTGCAGTCAAGGGGACAGTCTCTGTGAAGAGCAGGATCTGAAAGAAAGAGACACAAATGTGGAAGGACATGATGAATGTTACCTTATTGCATCTGACTTGTAAGCTGAGTATCCACAGACACTGAGTATACCTCACAATGACTCAAAACCATGATACGATCTGAACCAAGAGTTTTGTGACTGTTGTACCCTTACACTGCATCCAGTGAAGGCAAAAACTGAACCTCTCTCATGAACACTTGCAGAAGACTCGTCTTGAATTTCTTGCATAATTTGTGTTGATAGTTGTAATATGTCAAAGACAAATTATCTTTGTCTCCTGTGTTAACCTGTAATGTTAACTCAAGTGATTCACTACCTGCAAGCCATGCAGTAATTATACAAATGCTTCAAAGACTGCACTGTGGATTCTATCAGTGCTTGTTTTCCCAGTGTTCTGAGGCAGAGGTTGGCAACTTCGTGTTAACCCCTCCCCCCTCTGCCTCACAAAAAAATACCACACTTTGAAAAGAAACATTAAGCTTTAGGGGGAAAGAGCAGAGGCACTATTTCACACTAGAGATGTCAATGGTTAACTATTTATCATTTAACGACTGAGAATATGTTTTACTGCTTGCGCATGTTGGTCTGTAACACATGCCATATGATGCATGCTGGTCTGAGACCATGACCAGTTGGTGTGACGTATGATTGAGACCCATATGCTGCCAATCACTGGGGAAGATGGCAAGGGATTGGAAGGGCTAGTTCAGTACCTTGAGCCTGAGTCTATTATGCCATCAGCTACTGTGACTGAACATAATGAAAAACACTGAGTATTACAGGGATGAGCTAAAGGTCAAGCTGGCCAGGGCAGACAAAGTGGCTCTGACCACCCACTACTGGAAAGCTCTCACAGATGAAAGCCAAAGAATGTTTGTTTTTGGAGCAGGAAGAAAAACACTACGGCCAAACACACACAAAAAAAACAAATACATATTTTATTTTTTAATCATGTCACCTCTTTACTCTACTTTTCTTCCTGCACCAAAAAAAAAGCGCTCTCTTGTCTGGTCTGTCTCTCAGGTCAAAGGTCAAAGCTGTTCCACTTCACACTCCTCCTAGAAACCTGGAGAACTTGCACTGTCTTGAGCGTTTCTCTGTTTCATTTGTTTTTGGAGGTTGTGCATTTTAGACTTTGTTTTGTTTCTGTATTTGCAGCGGTTTCCGTCAATGTATTTGTTTTGGCATGCACATTTTTTCCATTTGCAGCATGTTTCTGTTGTTGTATTTGCACTGGAATTTCATTTGTGTTTTTGAATTGAATTGACTGTTTCTCCCATTTGTCCATGATATTGAAACCAGGACAGGACTGACAAGGAGATGCATCAGGCTTTCGAAAGCAAAATGAACCAAAACCATCCCTATTTCACAGAGGATATGAATGCCTTGTATTTAGTGAGTGTGACTTCTGTTGAAAATGTCGTCTGTTAACTGTACTGATATTGAAAACAAGATGTGTCAACACCTCATTGGCTTACTACCTTGACTGAAACTCCCCTGGGGGAAACCCCGTAGTAACAAATCATCATAACTTACCTCCCATTTCACCAGGGTCAAGTATATTCTTGTTGAAGTCCTACAATCAAATGTGCCTGAAAGGACAGAAAGTCACAAGGGGTTACAGCCTGTTGATGACGTGTTGACATCTGTGTCAAGAAAATGCCTACCATTGTTACGATTTATTATTATCTGAGTCGACGTCTATACAGGAAACCCTTCAATCAGTCTTTGGTATCGATAGCTTGTCTCTCTGCCTCTAGCGTTGTCCTCGACTCAGCAGATCTGCAGAGCCGCGCATGCCCACACATAACGATACTGGTCTTACTTGCATTAAAGTCATAACATTTAACATGACCAAGAGTTGTAACTCAATGCCCATATATAATTTTGTATTACGGTTAACGTTGGTTGAGCATTACCAAGTTACCGCTAGCTGGCAATCAAAAGCAGCCAGACTTGGTTAGCTTGCGCGGAACAGCGACAGACATGATTATTTTAGACATTATATTCATGCTCTTTGTTACTTTGAGACACAAACTGGACGATTTGCACAATCACTACACAAAACAGGAGTATTTCCGTCTAACTCAGCTACTACATATTTACGTTGCCATTATTCCCAAACACCTTAACAATCATGAAAACATGAACGCCATGTTAGCTAGAGGTGGCTAGCACATTTAGCATGAATCACGACGTGATGTTTCAATTGGACATTCACTTGTGAGTCCATCAGCGTACTATCTAACGCTACATGTTATATGTTATAAAGCGTAAAAGGAACCAAGCAGGCCAAATGCGTTGCAGAAATGTATTTCACCTTTTCTGTAGCTGCAGACTGCCAAAAATGTGAGCAGCAGATTCCACGCCGTCTACCACAGCTGCTAGCTTGACTTGTTGTTAGCAGCACCGGTAGCACTGCGGACGTAACTGTTAGCTTTTCTTCTTATTTGCGTGCACTGAGGGGTCGCAAACCAATGTTGAAAGCACATACCGCCACCTACTGCACCGGAGTGGACAGTCTGCTACAATACACCAAGTACTTTGTAATAACAGAAAGATTTAACCTCAAATTCTTTGAGGAAAAGCTTCACAGAGAGCTGATTTCTAAACAAGTGTGTTTCCTTTAGTTTATTCTTCAGAAAAGGTGCACAAAACTACTCCTGATCGAGTGTGGTTAAAGTCTGTAAGTAGTAAATCTACGTAAAAATTATACTGAAGATTTATGTAACCTGACAAACTGTTAAATGTTCCTGCAAAACAGGGAAATCAACAGCTCACTACATTCCAATCTGTTGAGGTTATAACACGAATAAAGAAAATACGATGACAGTGCCACAATAACACATTTTACATTAGTGAAAGTAAGCAATTTCACAATATGTTATAGCCGTAGAGACAGAAATTTTGCTTTCTTGGCAAATAGCATCCTCTACATTTGAGTATTTCCTCTGTCTCCTCATTGATGATTTTCATTTCAAAGCTTGTCTGTGTGTCAGGGATGAAAATTTTCTGCTTCCTGTGTCCTTCAGCCTGGACATAAACACTACTGTGCGCTGTGCTGTGTAGGGGCATGTGGCTTCCCTCCCACCTCTTCATATCATATATAATGACTTAAAACACAAAGTGGCAACATGCCTTTATTACTGTAACAAAATATTTAAATAAAAAACAAATAAAACTATTCAACGGCAACAGAGACATAAAATAAAAATGTTTGAAAAAGAACACAAAAGCTGAGTATTGCTGTTGTGGAATCTCAGTAGATTTTCTCAAGTACTGTACTTAAGTGTGATTTGGAGGTAGTAGTACTTTCCCTAAGTATGTGTTTTGTGCTTCTTGATATGTCTTCTCCACTGCAATTCAAAGTGAAATATTGTACTTTGAGATTAAATTAAATACAATAATTTTTTTAAGATTAAACCTGTGGTTCCCAAAGGGTTTTGAGGTCTTAAGAGGTAAAACTCTCCTGGAAAAAGAGTTTTTTTCCTCTTTCCTCTCCCATTAATCATCTCGTGACTTCCCAGATCCATCCTGTGACCCTTTGCGAGGGGCCTTGACACCAGTGGATCAAACTACCGATTTGTGTATAAAGTTAAACTATCCAACTTCAGTATTAATAATGTTATTCATTACATCAGTCACAGAGGGCTGATTTTCTGCAAAACAATCACTTTTAATACTTCAGGCAAATTCAACTGCAGGATAGGCATTAGGATTTCAAATGAGTGTTTTTACTTTAGCTTAAGTAAAGAATATGAGTACTTTTTCAAATGCTGCTCAGAGGTATGAGAAAATGGCTTCTTTTCAAGAAATTTTAATTATTGAGATATGACTGCAAATCACGATTATCATGTGCAAGGAATCTTCTCAACAGTATGCCTGTGAAAATTCACTTCCAAATTGCTATCATATTACATCAAATGCATTGCTTGCACAGAAGCAGACAGTATGCCATTTAGTTATAATGCTTCGTGTTGACAGGAAGCACAAACTTTATTTGTGCAGTTTGACAACAAACCAGAAAACAGTTACTGCCTGCAATTCACTTATTACTGTGCAGGCAAGCAAATCAAGAGAGCAGAAGGGTTATTGCTCAACAGCAGAAAGCACCACAAACGACCCCTTGTAAGGGTTCAGGTCGGTGGTTTGACACTGTATGCACACTTCCTGTATGGGGACACATTCAAGAGGCAGTGCAGAGAAGGGGAAGAGGTGTGCGTTTTAGAAGTCTTTGTACCTCTCTGACCCTGAATCTAACCTCTTGCTTGTCACCTCGCAAAACGAAACATAAGACAAATAGAAAAAGTGTATTTAATCTTCCTTTATTCTGTACTAGAAATGGAAATCCGCAAATCTGCATGTCTCACCTGTTACTTACTATGTTATGTTACCACACTAGCCCTAAATAAAAGGCTTTAATCTAACACATCTTGGAGTCAGCCATGACTGACTTTGTTTTGGTCTGGTCTGTAAAGTGAACTGTCAGTCGACTTGTTTGTAGTAACTGTTTCGCGATGTCACTCCCTAATTGTTTTTGGAAAACGCTGTGACTGCCATTGTGAGCAGTCAAATTAGTTATCAAGCGTTTAGTCACACATGACTCGATTAATGATTCCCTGGCAGGACAGATGAAATTGCTACTGCATGTGGGCCTGCTAGACTTTCTTGTAACTGGTGCTTGTTAATTGTATGAAGAATAATAACCCTCATTAGCAGAGGTCTGGTGGAGGAGCTACCCCATGAACAACAATATTGTCTCAATTCCAACTTCAACTTTTGTGTTTTCGGTGGTGCTGGCTTTGCTTCCTCATTGTTTGGAGTCCTGCTGCATGTGTAATAAAAACCAAACAAGCACAAATCAACCAGTTTCTTCCTTCAAATACTTTTTTTCCTGACCACCTTAAACCCTGCTTTATAGAAAAGTATTGAAGTGGTAACTTTGCATTGGACCAAGTAAAAAGATATATCAAGTCTTACGTGTTATATGGGCCATGCATGAACGCATACTCAGTTGCCAGATTATTAGGTACATCCAGCTAAAAATGAAGCAGCCTGACACAACAATCTTCAATAATTCCTACCTTTAGCAAATTTATAATCTACAGTTTTTGTTGAAAACTGAATGATTATTTTATAGGATGAAGTTTGAGGCGCTGTTGAACTGTATTGCATTCATCCATCCAATTTATATCAGTGTAGGCAGGATAACAAAAACACCACTCTGCAGAGATCCGAATGGATTTATTTTGGATTTTCGGGGGGTGCTGTGTAAAAATGTAACATCAACAGATACAAAGCATATGAAAATCCAGTGTATTTCACCATGTTTTACAGCTGGAGTCTCTGAGACCCCAAACAGAAATAACGCATCATTTTCTGTAGCAGACTTACGAAATATGTCATCAGTTCATAAGCTTTGCTGGTAAAATTAGGAAAAGTCATGATGTTGATTACGTTGTTAAAGAGGGTTTCCAAACACAGCACTAGGGTTATGTTACATTGTGGTTTTAATTGTTGGAAAAATGCAGCTAAATGACATAATGTTTCTTTTAGGACCAGAGTATAAACTGACAATATATCAGAAACAAAACATCTAAGTTTCAGGACAAAATGAGCCACATCTGGAAGCCCTGCACTCTTTTATTCTTACTGTGTGCCCATCATGCATTAGTGTAATCCACTACTGAGACTACTTAACAACACACAACAGAAAAACAATGAAAGTTAGACCTAAAGGCAAGTTATATTCATAAATGAACACACACATTTTTTGTCAAAAAAAAAAAAAAAATCCCCTCCCTTTCCAAATATATGTGGTTTGACCACAGTGCGCAGTGGAATGGAACTACTGATAAGTACTTTCACCTACAATTTTAAGGCACGTGTACTTTACTTGTCTACTCAAACTTCCTGCCACTTCATTCTTCTCTTCTACTTGCACTTGTGGGATGTATTATGCTTTCCCCCCACTGCATTTATCTGAAACCTGTACAAAACAGATGGTTTACTTAAAAGATACCATGCATTGTGATAGATGAAACTACTAACAGTACATTCAGAGTTTGAAATGAGCTTCACATGGATTAACTATTAAAATGCTTCTTACACTTAGTAATAATGTTATACCGTAATGTTTAATAAGGTAGTGTAACAGGGGCCACTCGGCTTGCATATTGAACATTTTTGATTTACTTTAACAACATTTCACTACATACAAGTTTGTCGTTTCCCTTTGTAACTTTGAATTGTGACTTAAACTTAAATAAACTACCTTTGCAACTCTATATATTTAGTAAACTTCAACCTTTCTTATCATTATTATCATGATATGAAGGCAGATTGTAAAGCAGTCATCAAAACTGATTATCTGAGAAAATAAAACACGATTAATAAAGGAGCTGAATTGAAAAACAAAAGATTCCTCCTGCTCATCTCTGTGTTTGTCTTCAGCAGCAGCAACGAGGAATCATTTACTATTTAGGGTCCTTGGCAGACACAGCAGTAAAGAACTCTTGCTTCAGGGGGGCAAAAGTTCAGGGATTAAAGGGATCACTCAGGAGATTACTCCCATGTACGTAACACGGATGCCTAGAACACAAACAAAGAGCATTATGTTGCTCAGCTTTATTTTAGTCGCATGCATGTTTGTGTGAGAGCGAGTGTTTCTCTAACCTTATCCGCCCCCCTCGTCTTTTCTATCACCAAACGAAGAGTTAAATTCACTTTGTTTTCTTTCTACACATCCTCCTGCTGCCATAGGATTCTCCTTTTAGCCGTTTAAATGAAACATCTTTTTTTTTTTTTTTCGTGCCTCCACTCAGGGCAGTGTTTTTCAATCAGATTAGTACAGCACATTCTGTTCTGTTTCACTTCCTGATGACTGTGCAGCCTGTATCCCTGAATGAACTCACCCGCGTGCTTCTGGTTACACCAAGACGCTCATTCAGACAGGCACATTCTCGCAAATGCTTGTCAGATTTTAGTTCTTCCTACAATATTTAGTAAATGTGTCGGCCAATTATCAAGAAGCCATACCGTTCATTGATTTGTCTTAACAAAGAATTTAGGACCTTTTCAGTCATTTCTGAGCTAATCTTTCTTACTCTGAGAGGCTCTAAAGCTCAAAATATGAGTGATAAATCTATAAAAATATGTTTATTAGATTTACAACAGCTACAAACAATTCACCGAACTTTGAACATATCATTATTCTGTTTCCTACCAGGTTGCTGCTTTCACCACAACAGAAACAAGATGTTCATGATGTTTCAGGAAGGACGACAGCATTGCAGGCTGTGTGTCAATATAGAAATCTGTTCATGCATTTCGGTTCAGCTCAGGTCAGTTGAATTCTTTTTTGACCTCCACTTGAGTATACAAGACAAGGGGGAAGTGCCAACAACGCTACTAGGACACCACAGTTCAGACAAGGGTTTGGGAAAACAAGCAAATCTCTGTCTGAGCCGGAGTCAACTGCCTTGATGAGTTTTTAAAAAATGATCTTTGTACTTATTGTTAATAGCTTCATGTGGGTGGTGGCGTTGTTAGATCACGAGGCCGCACTTGTTCTCTTTCCGCACTAGTGTTTGCTTTTGATGTGAATAACATGTACCAATTCGAGAGTGTGTGAAACCTTCTTTCTTCCTATTACTGATTGCTCAGAAGATTACTCAGCCGGCTGACAACATCCCTGTGGGTTTGCAGAATCAGGTTCACTTGTGTTATGTCACCTTTATAATTAACAGGATCATCATGTTCCCTTCAATAGCTGCCTGGCTGTCTGCCAGCAATGTGGTCAGACAGTGTCCTCACCACCTCTGACTGTGGGATTCACCCAACAGAAACCTGCAATAAAGTTTTAACTATCTGTGCTCCACAGTTCAAGCAATAAGGAAGAGTCTCTACTGTTTCACATAAACACATGTTCTGTTCTCACTTATTGTCAAAGACAGACTCACACCAAGAACTGGCGGCGACATTTTTAAAGTTTTTAAACATTTTAATGCAAAAAAATATGATGAACAGAAATATAAGCAGCCTCCACAAAACATGCTGTATTGCAAACATCCTGTATAGACATAATAATATACCAGTATCCTCAGACCACAAAAGAAGAAAAGGAAAGCCATAAAAAGCTTTTATGAGTTTTATGGGAATTTCAGCAGCTGCTGTTGCACACCCCCCTGATGTATATCAACTCTGTATGTAGCCATTGACAAAATGCTCCTTATTTAAACACAAAGCAGATAAGAAAAGTGGACTGACAATTTTAGCTTTATACTGGATATCTTATATTCATGGTATCAGGACTTATTGAAAACATAACTTCATTTGTACTCAGTCCACAGGAAGAAGCTGAATGCCTTCTAACTGGCTGTTCAACGTCTTAAATACAAAGAAAAGTTTTGAGAACCAGAGCTGATATATTGGATTCATCTACAGCATAATGGTCAACATCATATCTGAGCATGTCCCTCATTTATAGTAAACCCTTTACTATAAAACACACCACCTTTTGTGACTTTATGCATATAACCGATGGTCATGTATACCGATCACAACCAACCACACTGTGGGTCTGCGAGTAATTTGAAATATAAATTTTTGACTGACTGTGGTTAAAAACAAGTTTCAAAAAGCTAATATTTTGCCAAATCCTAGGCAGACTTTTCCACACTGTTGGGACAATATGCAACTCTAAACTCCTCTGATCCGCTGCACTCACTCTCTCGTGTCTTTCTCTTTTGTGTTTCTGAATTCTTTACTCCATGTGATGACTACACTGACATGCACTGACAACATGCCAGTGTATTTAATGGATTAAGCAGATTGTATTTAACTAGATACAATGAAAAGTCTATGAAATGGAAACAACCCTCAGAGCATAATAGGTGATTTTAAGATGTTCCATACCTGCTATGTGAGTATAAACCTGGTAAAGTCCAACGTTTTCTGATCAGATTTCATACATTAATAAAGCGGCCATTACATTACTTGTGGTCTGTCAGACAATACAGCAGGAGGTGTCTTTTTAGGAAACTGTGACGCGATACAGGTTAAAGACAAACTTATGTGTTGGCTCACAAAGGACAGCAAGTTAGTTACTTTGTAATCAAACATATTTACTTAGGTGCTGTATTTAAATCCAGTTCTGAGATAATGCTTCTTGAATATTTCCACTGCATTTCAGATTGAAATTACTGCACGTTATACTACATTGTATTCCCTTGGCAACTGTAGTTCTCTTTCTTTATAGATTAACACTTGACTTTTAAAGAGCTCATAAAAAAATGATGCATTATTCTTCCTAACACAACATGAAGTAATTACCGGCACCAGGTTTACAGTGCATATAGCTTTAACTTGTCATTTGACACATCACAGGCACTCAATTTACTGTCCTTCACAATGAGTACTTCTATTTTGAATATTTACTTGTATCTTAATACTAGGTCTAATGCCACCTGCTTTATGGGTCACATGTGGAAACTTAATTAGGCTACAGTAACAAGTTAGGTTAGGTTACTACATTTCACAGGAAATTATTGTATGTTTTACAACACAAAGCCCTATTACTTTCACTGCAGATTAAGATTTGACTTGCAAAACGAGAGCTCATAAAATATGATGTATTACTAGCTCTCAACATGACAAGAAAATTCCAACATGATTACAACATAAGGTAAAGTAATAAAACTGGGGTCAGGTTTTACTACTTAACCTTAGCAGCACTTTGACAGTGAATAGTCTCACTTTCAGAATTTACTTGTACTTAAATACCAAGATGGAAAGTCTAATTAGGCTACTGTAACAGGTTAGGTAGGAAGTAATGGAAGACAAAATTATAGTGTAGATTACTGCAAAATAGTTGCACTATTTTCTTTGCAGATAAAGATTTGAACTGCGAAACAGGTGCTCTTAAAAGATGATGCTTTACCTTTCCTATAAGTTCTTACACATACCTGCACCTGCACCAGGTTGATTACTTTAACTTGTCATATAACAGTTTGGTTTTAATTTGTGATTCAGTACGTTGACAGGGACCATCCTTCACAGTGAGCACTTTGAATTTCACTATAGTATTCATATACTGGTGCTTTACTTGCAATAAAATGATAGCGTGCGTCACTCCAAAACTGCTGCACTAATTTTTGTCTAGATTTAGATTTAACATTAAAACACAAGCATAAGATATAATGCATTATACTCCTTCCTCAAATTATAAGAAATGATTACGCTACATTAGCTTGTAAGTTCAAGCTAACATTTCCTAATGGTTCCAGTTTATTTTTGCAACCTTCAAAAAAATGTCTTTAAAGTAGAAGTATTGTTGTTGAATCAATTTATAGGTAATTACTGAAAAGTCTGTCATAACAGATGTACCTTTCAGAATTTTTCACATTATCAACGTTATAGCTTGTTTCATCTTTACAAATGTTCGCATCTGCAGTTCATCAGCAGAGCTAGCTAGCGTTTGTTATTAGGTAACGTTAACGTCATCGGCGAATGACTACGTTAAGATAACGTTAGCAACCTTGTTGATCTCACATCAATGTCATTTAAAGCTAATGTCAATGTCTAAGCCTGTAAAATGTTAAATTTAAGATATATATCTAAACAACAAAGCCGATGTCTTGGAACAGTAACACTAAGCAAGAGTTCAACAAACAGCTACCTTTTTTTTTTTTATCTTAAATGACCAAAGTGCTAGCATGTTGAAAAGATGGCAAACTTTAGCACAGTTACAGAGGTAAGTAAAAAGTATAAGGTGTCCCAATATTGCTACTTGCCATTTTGGCCAGTTTTAACAAAATTAAACTCCATCTTTCATTACATGGCCTCTCACCGGGGGGTTGCTGGTGATACATATGCTGACCTCCGTAATGAAACAAAACTGTAAAATTTCATGCATGAACGCTAATTCTAATAACTTCCTTTTACTGTAATGGATGAAATGCACACATATGTTTTGTTTTCGTGTCAGTCACCCTGCACCAAATGTCTACTATTTACCACTGTTGCTTGAAAATGTGCTCATGATGTTGGAGTCCTGATAATGTGGTAATATCATTATACACAGAGCTGTCTCTGTGTCCGCTGATCACTCTGCGTCCCTCTGCACAGACAGTGTTGTAACCCCAGTCTTTGAGACAAACAGGGTAGAAGAAAACACTCGTGTTAGGTTAGGATATCATTTCCAGAACCATCCAGACTACGGCTTCAGTATTTAACTTGTGCTTTAACACTAGTAAGATGGAGAGCTTTATTAGGCTACAGTCACAGTTTAAGTAGGAAGTAGCCGAGTTACAGTTTTGACATACTTACTGGTAAACAGCTGTACTATTTTCTGCAGATTAAGATTTGACTTGCAAAACAAGAACCAATGAAACAACATAAACCATCCTTATGTGGTCCTTAAAACTGTTTCACACTCCATAAACAAACTCATAATACCACTTGAACCAGGACCTTCATGGTGAGCACTTTTACTTTTAATCCTTAATTGCACTTTACTGTTAAATTTGTATACATTTGTAAATATTAAAAAATAAACTTGTCGTATTTTAGTGTTGCTGCTCTTTCATAAAATAGTTGAAATGCCTCTAAACACAGCAATAATAAAAACACCTGTTCTTTTGGGAGTCGATGACAAATGATCTCCACTGTGTAAATGTCAATTTGGGAAAATTAGCACCAGCAAATAATAAGAGTAAGAATTAAAAACATACATGCATGCGCATTTGTCGAAATCCCCAAGTTGCAGAAACGTTACAGCGATTGTACTTCTAGCAGAAAAATCTCCAGTTATAAAGCAACAAAAGCGGGGTTTTTACCGTCTCTTACAGAAACAGTAATCCGTCCCACCGCGCGTCTTATCGGGCAGTGTGCTGTGCTTATATGTCGGTGCTTACACATCCCGTCCGTGTGGCAGGCAGGCGGGCAGGCTGGGGCTCGGCTACACAGCAGTGTTGATGATATGTGCTGTCAGCTGAGCGCAGAGAACAGCCTGCTGCGGTACAGGCTGTTCCCGGCCTGGCTCGGCACGGAACGGGTTACAGGTCAGGGTGTCTATTGGAACACAGTGTTCTCATCAGCAGTGGCAGCGGTACAGCTACAGTACAGCCGGAACATTGTGTTACTTTGTGGCTGCTTTCCAAGACCTGCCCCTTAATTTTACACTAAGCGCCCTCCCACAACTCTACTCCACTCTCTCTCTCTCTTTTCCCCCCTGTGCGTCTCTGCCTCTCTCCCTCACCAGTGTCATTTTGAAGTCCACGATCCATGTGGCTACTTCACCGGCACGTTTATCGCCGCTAGAGGGGAAAAAACAGCGCTACATAGTAAACGCATGGGCAGAACATTTAGTTCCCTGGACATGAGATGAGAGGGGTGGCCGTGAATTAGGAGGAATAGACGCGGCTGAAAATCTACTGAAAATCCAGCGGGTCGCCGGCCGTTTCTGGGAAGACATAAAAAAAAGACAGGAGCGCAAGGAAATGTGAGTCTTTGTATGTATTCCCGCTATTCTGCAGCTGAAAGAGTTAATTAAGGAGTTAATTAAGACATAGTGTTTACCGGCTTTCCACCGCTTTCTGCTCACGCCTGGCTGAGTTAAATGGACACTTGTTATTCATCAAAAAGGTTTACCTTTTATGTAGAGGAGAAAAAAGCCCAGCACGATAATGCCAGCTATGCTTATCAAAAAAATAAATAAATAAATTAAGGAAAAAGCTGTCCAGTTGAGGTTGTCTCAGAGATGATCTAGGATGGATGTTGAATTTGCCACACGTGCTGGGGCATTTGAGGTTACAGCTGGAAAATAAGGGCTGGTAAGACTCCCTGTGTATGTGTGTGTGAATGTGTGTGTTTTTTATAGTGTGTGTGTGAATGTGGCAGTTGGCTGTGGTTCCCAGTGGACTTAAGATGAGGACAACAGTTTACATCCAGAATCCCTTTAGGCTTAGGTGTATCTGCATAAATTACAGGTTGTCTAAGCCTGTTTCTGAGAATGAGGAACATTTTTCATTCTGCGCTGATTCAGATCCATTTTGGACCAAGCAGAGAATTACAGGTCATAATGGTAGCGTCTGAACAACTTCGAATGTATGGGTATCATCATACGTGCATTTAGATTTAGGAGAGGAGGGGGGACAGAAGCGGAGTTGGCCTGCTGACACGGACACAGGTCGAGACACAGTCGCACAGATGAATCAGACTTCCTTAGGGAGACATTTAGTGAAGATAAATTACTTCTTGTCAAAAAACAAACAACAACAAAAAATACACTGACATGAAAATATGTGCAACTAAAAGGTGATGAGTTGTCTGTCACTGCCTTTTCTAAAATTCACAGCCAAAGCACAGGCGCCACCTGTGCCACTGGAGCAGCAGAGTGATGTCCTTAAAACCAACTTCACCAGCTTTATTTTTAACTACCCGTCAGGTTGCAAAAGACATGTCAGACTGCTTCAGGATGTCATTGTATAGTCTGTCATGCACAGTGTGCGCTCACACATTCATAAATGAATCAGCAGCAGAGTACGGATGTGAGACAGGATATATACATAGACTGTGTGTGTCTGTGGATATGGTCTTTGCCTCATTGTCCTCTGTCCCTGCATTCCTCTGCAGGGTATCTGAGTTTAGCCTACGTGCCATTTCAACTGGGTCCGAACTATTAGCAGTTGGTTCAACGTGTCATGAAAATAACATTTTTCACACAGAAAAAGCTGAAAGTTAAATGACACTGTTGATGGAATGAATAACTTTTAATTATGTGAATGCAATGATGATGGGAATTCATTGGGCCATTTCTATGAGGTGAAAATCAGATGCGTTGTGAATGTAAATTTAAATCAATTTTAATAATGAAATTTTGCTTGTTTTAATGAAAAAATGGAAGCTGGATTGTACGTGAGGGGGTCTCAGATTGGTGAACACCATCAGGCTTTGCCAGCGGGGAACTGTGAATAGAAGGAACATTGTGTTCAGACACACACACACACAAACACACACATCCACACGCACACACTCACGCAAGTACAATGAGTTACATCTAAAATGAAATCCATGAAATTTAAAAAGACACAAGACAAGGTGTTGCTACAGAAGAGACAGACATTTGGTGCTGCGCTTGTGTTGAAGAGTTCAGCAAATGAACACTTGATCTTTGAAAGTGATGCACAATTGAAGAAGTTGAATAAATTGCACAGATATCAGTGGGACAGATCTTTATGGTTTTACCCTCTGGGTTGAGGCACATGGGTGGTGCCATGACTTGAGCTCTCCCTGGTTTTAGACCGTTCTCACACTCAGAAAATGAGTTCAAATCTATCTCTTGATCAGTATCCAATGCAGTGACCTTATTGCCCAGTTAGTGCATCTCAGGCCAACCTCTGCTGCTTCATTTTCATACAGGCTCTCTAAGAACTTTGTCACTGCAGCAGGATATCCAAATATTTGCACACGGTCATCAACAGCATCTGGGATGTCATGAATGTGAGGACTGGACAGCTCGTGGAAAAATCTAGAAAACGAATACAGGGAATGAGAGCCTGAAAACCCACTGCCCTTGAGCAAAGTTTATAGCCTTAAAGCATCTCTGTGGAAATATTAGAGTGCAGCCTGATCAGCAAGCTGCTTAACCCATCCCTCATTTGACTGTATTGAGGCTTTGCAGTAAATATGAGCTGGACATTACTCAGATTGACGAGTTAAATCTGATTTATTACCTAAACTTGTGCAGGGAGCTCGAATGATGGGCAAGAGCTACAAGAAGGTATGATGTGGTAAAATTCTTCAGGCAGAAGAGTGGCTGTGACATCCGAGACATGATCTCATGTTTATTGATATGGAAACACAGATGACACAAACAAACACAAAGCACAATGTATTACATAAATCACTTTCCACTGGCAGCTTACAAGCATACAACCAACAATTTGAGACAACCTGCATCTTGTTTGCTTGCAATATGTTCATTTTAAAATGAAGCTATCTAGTTAACTTTATGAACACTTCATTAGTTTAAAAAACAGAGGCACATGTTTCAAATTGCAGGTTGATTTCTGCCTCAGAAGACGTATAACAGTGTTCAGTGCTCCCTTTAAATTTCTTTTAACTCTACTACATTTAGAAAATGTACATTTCAAACCCAAATTGACATTGTTCCTCTGTACCTGTTAGAGGGCCAGGCTCAAAAAGTTGTACGGATTCTAAATATAATTATAATTAAGTTAAATCCTTTTCAAAGCAGCATTCTTCGGTGTTGCGAGTCTTGCGAGAAGCAGAAAACACCTCATGTGTTTTCTCATTGCAGACGTTACATTTTCATTTGCAATCGTTACTTCACAATCCTGGCCAAAAGTCCCTGCGTTAGTAACATCCCAGCACCATCTCAGAACAGCTGATGCTATCCGAGCAAGTGTTAACATCTCAGCTGCTGTACGTGATAATAATTGCCAAATAGTGGTTGCCAAGATGCTTAACATAGCTAACTCACTTTTTCATTGTCTTTGAACAATGTCAAGATTATTACGTCAGGGTGGACAGAAAAAAATGCCTTCAGCCATGTGTACTGAGGTAGTAACAATGCTTGTCGACAGCGATTGCCCCTGTGATGACAGAGGCAACATTTAGCAGCTGTAACACCAACAGATCATTACAGTTTTATTGCTCTGGCAAAGCTGCATGGTGTCCCTTTTTGTTACATGGAGGTGTGAGACAGCAGCAGCAGTAATCTATCTATCTATCTATCTATCTATCTATCTATCTATCTATCTATCTATCTATCTATCTATCTATCTATCTATCTATCTGTCTGTCTGTCTGTCTGTCTGTCTGTCTGTCTGTCTGTCTGTCTCTGTACAACAGTGCATGTTGTTGCTGGGAAATACAAAAAGTGCAAGATAATGATATTAAAAATAGGCTTTTTACAAAGAAGTTATCGATCAGGTGACAATACATTTACCTGTATGTGTGATGAGAATTGATGCTATGAAAAGAAAGACAACCTTCAATAGTTATGTGGATGTGGTGGCCATGCAGGTAGAGCTCAAATACTGTTTAAAATAACATATTAGTTAAGAGTAGCGCAGCCTGAATGACCCAAAAGAGACACCATTTGAGCTATATCACCCCATCACTTGTGAAAATCAGAGCATATGTAGCCACATGTTCTGATAACATATCAGTGTGTCACCACTGAGATGAAGAGTCATGATCAAATTCAAGATTCTTACCTGCCTCTGAGATTACGTGGCTGTATTTGTGGCGGTGCAGCGTTATCACTCTGTGAGCGTAGTGGAGCCCACACTTGTCCTGTGCACACGAGGAAGAGGAATGAAATACTCATTACAAAATCTACATAGAAAATATCTAAATTAGGTCCTGCAGCCGTAGCGGCTTGATGTGGATGTTATTTATAGATTGACAAAGAGCACAAAGGGCCATAAACTAACAGCCTGGAACGTACTGTACTTTGGTGAGTGCAGCGTGTTACAAAATAAAATGACTGAAGTAAGCAACACACTGCTGCCTTTAACATATTTATAGCCATGTAACTACTTCATCTGTGGCAGTTCAGACAAGGTGTGGTACAGCTGAGTGATATCACAACTGCAGACCAAAGTAAAACTCCTCACACAGCTGGGATGAATGTGGCTTTTGCAGTAAAACTGTAAATACATCTCCAGTATGGTACATGGATTTAGAACATGTGCCCTTAAATAGCTCCAAGTTATATAATGTGGAGGGAAAAAGTCAAGTTTACCGGGTGGAATATGGAGATCGTGTATTGATATTTTTGTCAGATTGTGATTTTCCAGTCCGGCTCTGCAAATTATATTTCCTGTGTCGTATTCCTTGCTGCAAGTTCGTCCTAAAGTGAAAGCATGAGACACGAGGATATGTTATTTATGGTGCTCACATTGCTAATACGTAGGCTTGTGTGGTTATCATTTGTACAGTGTAACTGTGTGATGCCCACATGCAGAAATGACCACTGATCAGGATCTGCCTATGGACGGCCAGTCGGCCACAGCCGTGTTCGCAGCGAAGGGCATTGATGTAACACCGAATAAAGACCAAGGAGTTATTAAGGTATTTAATATCATTGCTTTAAATTTTAAGGTTTTATTATAGGCCTTTAGGCATGAGTAGGACTTCATGTTCCACCATAACAGCATGGTCATGATTTTCGTCTGTTCTGCCTGGATCTGAGAGCGTCTACCTCCTCTGTGTTCTCTGTCAGTCCAACTGGAAGCTTGTCTTTTCCGTCTGCAGGTTGTGAAGCGTCAGGGGATAGATGGAGACCGGCCAATGATTGGGGACAGAGTGACTGTCCATTACACTGGGAAGCTGCTCAATGGGAAAAAGTTTGACTGCAGTCGAGATCGCAAAGAGCCTTTCTGCTTCAATGTGGGCAAGGGTAGGGGGCTTTATGCATTACTGTCAGACACGATGGTGCCTCAGCATTGACTCTCATGTCTCTTTAATATGATTCTAGTCAGGAGATGGTTAGCTTTTCTTAGCATAAAGCCTGGAAACATGGGAAAACTGCTAGCCTGGCTCTGTCCAATGGCAACAAAATCCACCTACTGGCATTTCTAGAGCTCACCAATTAACACATTACATCTTGTTTGTTTAATTCAAACAAAAAACAAAGTGTGAAAACAACAACTTGTGGTTTTACAGGGCAATTATGTGGTTATGTGCCGGACTATTTCTTGGCAGGGTGCAGTAACTTCCTGGAATCTTCTGCTGGTTGCTCAGAACGCCCTTGTAAAACCACAGCTTGTCATTCCTGCATCTTTACTTTTCAACAGATTTAAAAAAAAAACAACAAAAAAACCCCAAAATATGTCAATTAATGAAGTTCACAGGTACTGGTGGGCTGATTTTGTCAGGCTTGCTGTTTCTGTTTCCATTCTTTATGCTAAGCTAATGCTAACTGTTACAGTGGTGACAGTCTTCTCATCTAATGCTGGATGCGAAAGAGAACAAGTGCCTGTTACTCTATATTCACATGGTTATACTTTGAATTATTACATAACCTTTGAGTCATTTTATAAACCAGCGGCATCTCTCCATCCAGGTCAAGTTTTGAAGGCCTGGGACATCGGTGTGTTGTCCATGCAGGGAGGGGAGGTGTGCACGCTTCTGTGTAAACCAGAGTATGCTTATGGAATTGCTGGTAATCCCAACAAAATTCCTCCCAGCTCATCAGTAGTATTTGAGGTAGGTGTGCCACGTGAGTGCTACCATTTGTGCTGTGCATTAATTCTGTATCACACCGAGGGACCCTGATAATTTAGGAGCATGTGTCAGTCTCTGCAGATGGAGCTCTCTGGTCATAAAATTAACTGGTTTGTCTATTTTAATCCCTCTCAGTACAACAGCCAGAGTAGTTCAGCTGCAACTCTTATCAGTCTGTTTGGAGCACAGTGGAGCACAGTGGAGCACAGTGGGGATACGAGTGAGGCTTTCTCTGTCCTCTATAATCAATGATAATTATAATTCAGTGCTGAGAAAAATCAAAAGAGATTTTGCCAACTGCTTTGCTGTACAAGTTACCCCCCATGAACGCATCTTAGTCATTAAAATTAATATTCTACCCCCTATAAGTTTTCTTTTGTCAACACTCCCTCTGTGTCATTGCCAACAATAATAAAACTGTGTCAAATGTTACCAAGGGTCATATAATTGGGTGTTCTGTGTGTTCACTTCTTATGTGATTGCTCAGTATGTGCTCCACAGACATTCAGGTTGCTTATTTACTTTTTAACAGAGGTATTGAATTTTGAACAACTCTTAACTTGAAGTCCCCCTATTTAGCACTTACAAACAGTGTATACACATTTAATAAGTTGTGTATAAGACACTGTATTGCATTTGTAAGCGGATCAAAGTGTTTATCAGTGTATTTGTGCATGTGGGCACCCATATGTTTCAGCTGGTGCTTAAACTGATAATGAATGACAATATAGTAAAACACAGTAGTAATAGTATTAAATGTCTTCATAGAAGTTATAATTACTGTAGATGTTGTACATCAATAAACACTCACAAATGCCTTCACATCTGTGAATAACTGCATTGTAATGGACCATAAACCATTTATTAAATGGATTTATACAGCTTATAAATGCTAAAGTTTTGCTGCCAAATATTGTTCAAACCCCACAACTTTACTTCAAATTCTAGTGCAGATCCAGAAGTTTCCAAAAATGTGCCAAATATGATTAAATTCTGGGAAAATGTGTATAAAATGATGCGCAGGACGTCCAAGAATATTTCTATTTGATGGAAGGGTGCAGCTATAAAAAACAGGGTTGCAGGGTTGAAGGTTTGCTCTTAGCTGGCTGATGGCGTGTTTGTCTTGTCCTATGATATGCATACACATGTGTCTCTGTGTCCAGAGTCTACCTGTGCTGTGTCTCCAGCAGTCATTATTTCTCTTCTTTTTTTATTTCCCTGACTTACGTGTCGACTCCTACTTGCTTTTCGTTATGTATTTGTTTTTCTCCTCCTACACCTACACCAAGTTAAGCAGAGCTGTAATTTTGTGTGCTGCTGTATATCCCTGCTTGTGCAGTACAATGATTAAACAAACGTTTACAACAAAACAGATGGAGCTACTCAAGTTTGAAGGAGAGATGCTCACAGATGACGGCGGTATCTTAAGAAGGATAAAGGTCAAAGGAGATGGTTATACTAATCCCAACGATGGAGCGCGTGTTGACGGTAAACTGCTTCTTTTCTTTGTGGATAATTATTGATATCGTGCCAGTCTGACAGATAAGTAGTACATTAAAAAGTTACATCAGAGGGTAAAGTGTGTGATGATTCATGTCCCTCAGTGCACCTGGAAGGAAGCTGTGGCGGCAGATTGTTTGAATGCAGGGACGTCAGCTTTATTGTCGGTGAGGCTGAAGATAAAGGTGTTCCTCTCGGAGTGGACCGAGCCATGGACAAGATGCAGAAAGGAGAGTGCTGCATACTGTACTTAAAACCAAAGTAAGTTGCTGACAATCCTGAAAATGTGATCTCTGTCACTTGCCTTGCTCTCTCTGTGGAGTCACAGGGAGCCGGTCTTTATGTGGGATTGCTGGTAATTATCTCAGCTGTGGTCCTTCATTACACCAGTTAGGCCAAAATACAATTACGTATTTTCTATGTAATGTCGGATTTCTGCAGGATGATGATTATATTCATTTTGCTGTTTTAATATACACTCTTTCATCTCTGTCTTGTCTGATAAGGGGTTTTGGAGACCGGTGTTTTAATGAGAAAACCCTCAGAATTTCCAAACATCCACTAGTATTCCAGCAGAATCAGCTTTATGCGCACACATAAAAGGAACTTGACTCTGAAGTTGTTCTGTGTCACTCACAGTACAAGAACTGTAAATGGGAATACAGGAAATACATACACAGCTGGAAACAAGGACAACAAAACTGAACACAGATGGGTAAAAACAAAAGTATAACTATTAAGTACATACAAGTAGATTAAAAAATAAGTGTAAATATAAATATATATAAAAAGCAACACCATACAGAGGCTATATATGTGTTTCTGTAAAACTGTAAACACAAATACTGCAAACAAATAAACACTGAATGGGTAAAAAATGACCTTATATACATGAAGTGGGTGATTATGGACAGTATTAGCATGTATACATGTATATAAACAGTATATGCAGCATGCAGGATTTATGTTTGATACTGATAAACATGTTAAAGTGTGGATTTTAAACTGTCAACATGTAACGTGTCATTTGTTGGAGTGTTTGTACTACAGCGTTATTGACAGTATGATTTAAGTGTTCATCATAGTGACGGCCTGCGGAAACAGTCACTGACAGTAATTTGAGTGCTAATAATAATAATTATTATTATTACCATTATCATTTGATCTTACAGAAAGCATTCATTCATGTGCTGTTCTTTGTGAACGTAATCCTCCTCTCTCTTTTCTTAAAAAACAGAAAACAAAAATACTGCACAGCCCAAACCACATCATATGGTTCCCCTAATTAAAAAAAAAAAATGAACATAACGAAAACAGATAGAAATAAGGAGGAATTATAAAGATAAACAGAGCACATTGCATTGCCCAAACCACATCATATCACTTGTCTTAACCGCACCCATACCAACCCTCCCCATTATCCCCCCAGGCACAGCAATACAAAATGCTGGTGTTAAGTACCAGGAATTTATTGCACACTAACAGTTTATACTGAGAGTTCATGCCAGCACGCAGTCGGCCCGCACAGAGGTAAATCTGAAACAACTGAATAAAGACGTGCAGACAATAATAAATAGAAAATAATATCACAAAACCCTAAATTCACTCTGCTGGATCTCCTGAAATGCTTCTTGTCTATTTGCCAATGTGTATGTACATTTGTTCCTGTGCCTGTAGATGTTTTTATCCACTTAAGCGCCATCAGCCTCTCGTACTCTGTTTTAATCCTCAGAGTGTGCGTTCATAACAAACAGGTTACAAAGGCAGACGTATTGAAACCAACTGTTCGATTGTGTGACGTGCTTTTTTCCGAACATCTTCACCAACCCACGTTTTCATTAGCAGTTTATAAGAGTTTTCCGTTTGCATCACGGCATTTTGAGCAAGTGTTTGGAATATTCCAATGGAATGGATCAGTGTCAGGTTTTAATCGGACGTGATTTCCCACGCTGAACTTTGAGTTGACAGTCAGGCTCATGCTCCGTCATTTTTTTTTTTTTTTCATAGGTATGGCTTTGGAAGTGAAGGTAAACCCGAATACAAAATTGGACCAGACAAAGACATCGTATACGAAGTCACCCTCAAAGACTTTACAAGGGTGAGCCCTGCTTTCTTCTTTTTATATCTAGAGAAATAAACAGAGCGTTTATGAGTGTGGTTTTGGTTGGTTTTTCCGTTTAAGACAAACAATTTCAAATGCACTTTGGGCAATGTTCAACAAGTCCTCCATAGTTCTGCAGATGCTTTCAGTCGAAACAGAAAAACCAGTGTTTACTCATTTTCTGTGACGTTAACTGTGACTCCACAAGGCTAAAGAATCCTGGGAAATGGACTTAAGTGAAAAGCTGGATTTGGCTGCTGGAGTAAAGCATAAAGGGAATCAATATTTTAAGGTACAGTCCCTGTGCTGATGCTTTATCTCAACAAATGATTGTTTCTAATGTCAACGTGGTCATAAAATGGTATTATCTGCCTGTAGGCAGGGCAGCACTACCAGGCAGTCATCCAGTACCAGCGCATCGTTTCCTGGCTAGAAATGGAGTGTGGCTCTGGCATCGAGCAGCAGAAGAGGATACAGGACTTTATTTTGACGTCACACCTCAATTTAGCGTTGTGTTTCCTGCGGATGAAAGAGTTCTCACAAGTGGTGGAGAACTGCAACAAGGTGAGCTTAAGACGGTCCACGTTTAACACCATTCAGTTTCCCGAGCTCTTCTGGATATTTTCTTAACTAATCGCTGTGTGTGTGTGTGTGTGTGTGTGTGTGTGTGTGTGTGTGTGTGTGTGTGTAAGGTGATTGAGCTGGACGAGAGCAACGAGAAGGCTTTGTATCGTCGTGGGGAAGCACGGCTCCTCCGTAACGAGTTCAGCCTGGCCATGGCAGACTTTCAGCACGTGCTGCAGGTCAACCCCTCAAATCGAGCAGCTCGTGCTCAGATTTCCATCTGCCTGAGCAAGATTAAGGAACATCATGAGCAGGACAAGAAGACCTATGCCAACATGTTCCAGAAATTTGCAGAACGGGATGCCAAGGTCTGTAAACTCACAGTTCTTGGCTAAACGTAGACAAACACTCGGCCCAACTCTTCTTCTTTCTCTGCTTTTCTTTAACTGAGTGAATTAAATATTCACAATAATTTTAAGTTTGAAGAAACAGCTAACAACTCTAAAAATTACAGTATATCATTTCTTTTAATTATAAACACTTTGTTCTCCACACACACACACACACACACACACACACACACACACACACACACACACACACACTCACACACACACACGCACACGCACACACACACTATGGAACTGATATTGTCAACTCTTCATTTTTCAAAAGGTATTTCAGACATCACCCTGTTTTCAGTTTCATGACTGATGAAATCAGTCCTTTTGCTGTTTAATGTACAGATAACTTTATTTATAGAGGACATTTAAAACAAAGCTCCAAAATTCTTTTCAAATTAAAAACAAATCAGCACCACAAAAATTGTACTTCCCACTTTCCACTGATGTCATAATTTAGATCCATTTTATTCATTTATCCTTAGATACATTGAATTTAAACAAAAACAGCTGAAGGACTAGACATCACAACTGTTGAATTTCACTTGTATATCAGTTATGGATTTGATGCATCTGACTCCCATACAAATTATTTTACCTGGTAATGGTCAGCCATTTTGTTGATCACTGTCAGAATTATTGATATAATTACTGGGATCCATCCCACCACGACCAGCCAAATGGCCTGTAAAACATTTCATTGTCAATGAGAGGACCCTTTCATTTAAATACATTTATGTAAGTCATTTATTATTTTTTTCTAAAGGCTTCAGTTACATTTTGACCGTAAACCTTGTTTTTGTATCATCCTCCTGCCTGTTGTTGTGGTTTCTTAGTATTATGCTGACCTCTGGTGGTCACTAATGGATTTGTTGATTCTTAACTATTGATGCAGATGCTTCTCTGTTAAAAAAGAGGAACGTTTCTCAAGACAAAGGGCAAATAACATTTTTTTAAGTATAAAAATTTTTGTTAGGTCAATTTTGAATTCTGTTCGATACATTTTATTGTCATATATAGGGGTCTATGATTTTGTATTTTTTTATTTCAGACTTATTCTCATCAGTCTAATGTCCCGCCTTAAACAATGGTTTATTTTAGACTGCTGTAGTCACTTGTGCATCATTTCTCCTCAACAGACTGGGAAGGTGAAGAGGAGGCGGGATGAGAGCGTGAGGAGCGGCATGAATGGTGAAACAGGCATTAAGCGGCGGCGGAGGAGTCAGGACTGTCCGTCGTAACAGTGACATTTGAAAGGGAGAAAAAGAATAGCATGCCTCTCTTTGCTCTCCAAGCCCTGGGAGCAGAGACGGGAACAAAGTCGTATAAAGGCCTCTAATCCAAACCTCTTTATCCCAAAATCCAACGTTACCATTCTTGCATATAAAGCAGAGAGCTAGCAGGGACGTTTGCAAGCCAGACAGCATTTCCCCTGTCACACAGACTGTGCAACTGCCAGCACGCACCTTCCAGTGGAGTTAGGACTGCAGAATCAGTGAGTTAAGATTGGTGAACACTTCTAGCCCCCACTTTTATTTTAAAAAAATCTAATTTATTTCTTGAAAAACAAAGGAATACCATTTTGTTTGTCATTAGGCTGCTGAGGAGAGCTGAGATGTTCCTCCACAGCGTGGTTCTAATTCCAAAACTTTACTCTGACTTGCATTTGGTATTAAGCCTCGTCTTGGGCAGCTGCATGCATGTATCATGATGTGTTTGGGATTCAGACTTGAAACCTTGCTATTTTTTTTTAAATGTGCAATATGTACTTTGGATAAGAAGTGTAAAAAAGCCCCGTTAGCTAAGCGGTATTTTAAACAAACATTTGATCAGTTCTACTTTTCTGTGCAATTTTCTGTGTCACAGTCTGCCTCTCTGTCCCTCCCTCCAGCCACATTCCCACTACCTGTCCTCCCGATGCTTCCCCCCCTTACACCATCACCTGACTGCCCCACCCACCTACTTACCTGTTCCCACTTCTCTCATCAGCCTTAGGATGTGGTCCAAAAGTAAAAAAATATTCCATCCTCTGTCTATTCTGAAGCACTTTTCCTTGACTTTGATGGGAAACGTCATAAAGTTAAGAAAAGATGTGAAGCAGACTTCATAAGGACTCCCCGGTGCTAAGAGAATGCGACTGCAGCTATGCTAGGCTACGTAATTATGCAAAGGTGGATGCTGCTGACATAGGTCGGCTGTGGTAGCTTTACATTTTTAAGTGGAGGTTTTGCGCATTATCTCCTCTCTTTGTGCAAAGGATAGTCTCGTGTACCCTACACTAAAGGGGATGAGAAAGCATTGAAACACCTTTCCTTCTCATTTACAGATTCCAACCAGCTCTCATCATGACTCTCACTTAGATACTTCCGGGTAATTTCATTCAATTAGGAGCCAAAAAAGACTATTTGATCGCAACCCTGCCATTACCTGACCTTCCTCACCCACCTACCCACTTAATTCTGCTTTCCCCAGGTTTTTAACCCATTTTCGTTCACTCCTTCTCGCTTCATCCTTGTTGCTTTTTGCCTCCCTACCTGCCAGCCTGCCAGCCTGCCTGTCTGTCTGCCTACCTTCACCTGCCTGTCTGTCTGCCTATGTTCACCTGTCTGTCTGCCTACCTTCACCTGCCTGTCTGCCTGCCTACCTTCACCTGCCTGCCTGCCTGCCTGTAAGCCTTGACCCTTCAAGAAACCACTGAAATACTCCTGCAGCCTCCTCGACTGTCTGCACTTGGGACCTTCCCCTGCTGCCACTCTCTCTCACTCCTGTGACACAAAAGTAAGAAAAGCAGATTTTCCATCACTTAACCTTGGTTCATAAAAAATAATCATAGTGTAAGGATGTCTGCATTCATTATTTTAATGTTGGGGAAAAAAGGAACGACAGAAATACTTAAAATCCAGGATTCATAAAGAAAGTCTCCTGCAAACGTCAGTCAGCAGAGAGGCAGAGAGTAGAATCTGAAGAAAGCACAAACTATAGACATGAAATTATACCAAAACATAAGTGTAATTTTGGTGGTCTGGCAAATTCACTATTCACTGGATTTAGTTATTGCCAGTATCAGCTGAATTAATACAGGATTAATTTTTGACATTGAAATATTAACTATAAAGCCAAATCAGCACTTTTATTTTTGAAGCCTAGTAGAGAGATTATTTCCAGAAATACAGTTCGAATTTAGCCCCTTGTTTTCTGCAAAGATGAGGAATTGTTTTACTGAGGTGGAGAAGACCACAGTCATGCACTAAAGTAATTTATTCATGATGCACGAGAAGTCATTAGTCATTGTTGAAATCTTGTGTTTTATCTATCAACACAAACGGTGAAGTTAGTCTGGTATTGTAGTTGTTCAAGCAGCTGACGATGGGAGTGATAACGTGTTTTAAGGCCTAACTACAGTTTAATCTGGTGGTACCTTCAAAATATCTAGACAAAAATGAAATGTTTCTGAGCTGTGGTGGATTTTTTTTGACTGATTGCTCAAAGTGTCTTCTTCTGTTGGACTCATGGTGTGTGTTATCTGTCAACACACAGAAAGTCTTCATTCAACAGGTGAATACAGGCCCACCTTTGTATTTGAGTGCAAGTGGGCAATGGACACACAAACTGCAGTTAAGCTTGAAAATCGTCAAAACCACAGTTTTCTTTTAATCTTTCACAAAATTCATCAACCCTGGTCATGTGATCATTGACATCGTTTTATATCTGTGCAGTTCTTTTTGCCTCAGTCTCAAAACAGACGTCTCTTTATTTCACTGCATCTATTTTTTTTTTTCTTAACGTGTGAATGTTGGTAGATAGAGGACAATGATGCACTTTGGAGACTGTCAAGTCAACACTGTTATCTTTTCATGAAATGTCGGGATCTTGACAATAATCTTCATGTTTTATAAACATTGGTTGTTTCAGAATGAAAACCTTAGCTGTCTTAAATATTTTGTGTAAAAAAAAAAAAAAATCAACGGTGTGTATGTGTGTGTGTGTTAATATATATTGTTGTATGTTAGCAAGGTTTTTAAACAGCTTACTGCTTAATGTACTGCTGGCTCTAAACATTCAAATATTTTGTACAGTGGAAAAGAGCATGAAGTACTTTTTCTAGCAATTTTAAATTGTGTTTAATATACTGAATATTTATCCCCCGCTGTCAACTACAAAAAGATTTCCAGGCTTCTTAGTGTCAAGGAATCCACAATAAAACATGTCCACGGGACAAAAAAAAGAATGTTAAGGATTTATTTGGACAATTTTGACATAAACAAACAGGATGAAATGCAGCTGGTTAAACTGCAGCATGGTCCACGTGAGACTGGTTCTATTAGCTGAAGTGTTGTGTCATACAATATGTTTACATGTATTCAAAAGATTTTCACCCTATGAAGCAAAATGTGGTCAATGTTTTAAACTGGCATTTATGCAAAAGGAATATTTTCAGACAAAAAACTATGTAAGGTACCTTTGTTCATGTCTTCTTTATATATTTTTTTATTTTTTTGCACTTTAAAAGCATTAAATAAATCCGAGTTGCATTTAAAGAAAGATGTCCTTCTTCGAGTTAAAGGTCAATATTTTACAGTGTAACAAATTGTGGAGGCATTTGAATGAATCTAATGTGATATTGAAACATCAAAACTGATTGCCTGAACATGATTTATAGCAACAGATTTTGTGATTCCAGCTATTTCTTTTCTTTCAGCACTCTATTTTAGGAGATACATAACTATATATAGGAGGAGTTGCACTATTTTTGACATAGCAGGTCATAAATGTGAATGAAAGCTACTCATTTATACTGACTGTTATTGTTCACAGTCAGGTTTAGTCAGGTTATTCTCTCCCATACAAGCAGATCTAAGCTCATGGCAGCTGTACATCACATTTGCCACATTATTTAACATCTGATCATTATTTTACACCCACATGATCATTCATTTAGATTTGTGTTTGTAAGTCCAATATTCACCCTCTTCCAGCTCAGTTTTGGTCTCCACCAACTCCTGAGAGAAACATCTGGCTCTTTAGCTGCTGAATGCTCCACCTTGTCACCAGCTGGCCTCTAATGTTGTCTGTTAGTTGTTTGGTGCTGAGTGGGTGGTGTACGGTGGGCTTTTAGAGCTTCTTCACTGAAAACTTGGTGAGAGGGAAACAACAGTTGAGAAAACAGTTTCTGGAGCTTTTGGTCACATAATTACATGGTCTTCATCAGCACATGGAGCTCGCTCAGTTATCATACAATTGTAGATGTTCAAACTTCCATTTTTCTGAGCATTTCTTGTCTGTTTTAGCTACCATCTAAGAATGGAGATCTTATGGTATGATTAAAAGCTTCAGAAGCTTCAGAACAGCTACTAAATGGATCCACGGTGAGACAGAGTTGAGTTGAGAGTTTTCTCAACTGCTGTTTCCAAAGTCAAGAGTGAACTTTGAACCTCAGCTTTGAAGTCATCAAAGTGCTGAACAAAAGGGATAAGATCTATAATTCTGCGACCACTGGACAAATGTCATTAGCTGAGGGAAATCATGTGTTCTGATCAAACACCAAGGACACAACAGTTTATTCATCATGATCCCTTTAATGGGCTGTAGCGTCCACAAAACAAATCATTTTCAATTATTGCCAAATTACTGTTAACATTTTACTAAGAATTTTATTTTAGAAATCCTCATGGCTAAACAAAGGTAAAAGGTGATCAGGACTACAACAGCAAACTGGTAAACTGATCATTACTGAACATTTGTAAACGATTAATTGTTTACTTGAATTACTGTAACTTTATTTAGTCTGATCCATGTTCTGTCCATATTGATCTAAATAACTCATCAAATGTTAAATTCTGATTCTTCCTCATTCATGCTGAGTCTGGTTATGAGATGAAAACAAGGAACATGATGCTCATTAATACTGAATCACATTAATACTTGATTGCCTCATTCATAGATAGTATTCAAAGAATGGTACATTGCTTAATAACATTAAAATCATAAAATGAACTTTTTACATACAAATCCCTTGATTCATTCAATTTCATGAATAGGTAAAACATTAGCTAACTGTTTGTTCATGATGTTTTATCCATAGGTGATACAAGATGAGACACTTAGATTCAGTTTAAACATGAACACAACGTCTGCCACAGATCACTTTTGACAACATTTCCTTTCAAAAATCAAATTCTGATGGATCCTTAAATGTGAAAAATGTCACATTACAGCATTTTTGTGTTAAAAGCAACTATTACCACAGATTTAAATGACATATGATATGAAAAAGATAAAAATTGTATAAACAGTAACCAGAAACTTGATAAATGAGTATTCTGTATAAAAACTATAATCACACAAGCTCAAATTTGAGACTACAGTCAAAATATATTCTACTGTGTATATCCTTTAAAAATAGCATTTTTCTGATTCTGACTGTTACAGCCAACAGGTTTGTTTCTCTTTTACATTCAGTGTGTCTGTCAACTCGCTGGCATTACCATTTTGTTGTATCTAACACCAAACAGAAACACTTTAGTGTTGGGACAGCATGGTGGCTCAGTCGGCTAAGGTGCACGCAGTGTCTGAGGTTTGTATCTGACTCTTAATGCTGACTGCTGGATTCCTCTTTCATGTCACTGTTTTATTTTAATTTACATTTGGCAAATTTAATTTATATCATTCACAGTGACCTAAAAGTGACTCAAGTGTTCAGCCTGTATGTTTTATTTATCAGTTTATAAGTGTTACTTTTCTCCAAGTAGTTACAACCTGGTTAAACAAAGAAAAACAAAACGAACAATAATCTCAAAATTCATTCTCATCACAGCTATGTGATGAGAGAAGTAGATCAGAGAAGTAACAACCTAAGATATCAAATATCAGTTGGAATTTGAGCATGGATGTTCACTCCTGAAGAAGAACTATGAGTTTAAGCAATTAGGTGATTGGGAGAATGCTAATCTGCAATTGAATAATTGCTTTGGTCATTAACGAGCAAAAACTCTCAGACTCTCAAAAGTGAGAATTTGCTGGTTTTGTTACTGACCTGAAGATGTCACCTCAGGCTCTGGGAAATTGTGATGTACATATGTCACTATTTTCAGGCATTTCAACACTAAACAATTCAACTGATACTGACAATAATCATTAGTTCCAGCCCTGCACACTAACTGTCAGTGCTGTCGGTGATGGAAGCTGAGGCTGAAAACCAACAAATGTTCCTTGTACAGTAAGTGGATCTTAGTTTCTCTTGACTGTATGCTTTAAGAGTCAGCAGTCAAACTTTGCCTTTCTTCATGAAGTGAAATCATAATAAATTTAAAGACAATCCTTAAGTGCTGTGACGTATGAGGTGAGGATGCCCACAAGGGGGCGACAAACTACTAGAGAGAGGACAGGAATTTCAGTTTTTCTTTTTTCTTTTTTTAGGCTTTCCTTTAGTCTTTGCAGTTTAGACCTTTCAAATCCAAGAAATGTGTTTGAACTGGTTGCATCTAACTGCTATACATATGAAAACAGTGACGGGGCCACAAGTAGACATTCCTTTGATGAAACAGGCCAAACACCAAAAAGACTGGGAAGACTGGGCACTGCTTTAAAATGATCGTGGAGTGGGATAACTGGATAAAGAGCAAGCTTTTCCTCATTCCTCATGCTGTTTAGCACATCTCCAGGTTGTCTCTTGTCACTGGGACATAATACTACCAGGGGATGAGGTCAAGTCCAACAGTTCAAGAGTTTTCTTCTCTGATTTGTTCAAAGAAAGGTCTTCAGATGGAGTACACAGGATGGAGAGCCTCTAACAAAGAAGAATGAAGGTTTCAAGAATAATAATGACAAAAAGGAAAACACTTTTTGGAGACAAGTTGACCCATTAATATAAACAACTTACCTGTCGCAGAGTACCGGGAGTGACGCTCACATGGTACACCATGCAGAGAGGAACCATGAGTGTAGAGGAGAGAGTGAAAAACCAGCCGAGAGCATAGCCCCACCATGGATACTCAGTCGTGTTGTTGAACTTCAGAGGAGTGTATTTGATCAGGGAGAAAAAAAATGTCCCCTGATAACAGTCATGGAGAAAGCAGTTAAAGTCTTGGGTTATCTTATATTTTTCTTTAATTGTTCATGCTTGTAATTGCAATACTGCAAAACAAGGACAATCCATGTATTTTACAAGATTCAAGTGGTGAGGATGTGCTGTCTTCTAGCCCTGATCTACAGCTTTAGATTCATTCTTTTAGCACACTATTATGTACAGTACAAGACCATCATGTGCATATTCCAGACCCATTTTACAAGGTTTCCTTGAAAGATGAGAAACTTTAAAGCGTCAGCTGGAGATGGCATCTTCAACTCACTCATGGAGCTATCATTACTTTATTTGCTAGCTGCAGCTAAAGTCTTCCAGCAACAATTTCAGACATTTCAACCACCAAAATCGATGGTCACCCTTTAGGGACTAGAAGCTTGCTTTTCTCTACTTATGTTTCAAATGAAGGAATCTTTATTTCACAAGTCACTGTGATTTTCATGTGGTAAATCTGTCACTGTTATCTTTGTACATGTGCTGTGCAAGCTTGACAAGCCTTGCAACATTAACTAAGAGGGACAGGGCTTAGCTAATGGTCAATTGTGACTGCAACTTACCATGCATATTACTGGAGTAACATATTTCAAACAATACTTAATCAGGGGAAAAGGCTTGTATCCAATCATGTCTTCTACATTTTCATAAAACCGGTCTGCACCTGCAAGTAGAGGAAACGCTGTAGTGAGGCAATTAAACTTCACAGTAAACCATGAAAAAAACCTCTTGTTCATTAACTCACCATAAACCCATCCAATACACAATGACTGAAGCGTGGCAAAGAGCAGCAGTGTCATCCCACTGCAGGCATAGTAGTCAAACAGCTGGAAGATGTACAGTCCCCCCTGTGCGTGAGATAAGACCCTGTTATGGTCTTTTAACATAAGAAAATAAAGGTTATTGTATAATTAAGGGCTTGACATTTTAAATTGACCTTACCTCTGTAACCATCACAAGGCCAATGAAGAAACTACCAACACTGATAGCCAGCAGAAGAAGTTTACGTCGGTGGCCAACGTGGAAGAAGGAAGGATTCATGTCAGAAATTGCTGTTGCGAGAGCTTCCAGACCTACAAACTGAGAAACAAACCTCCCGGTCACATGCTGCACACATTATAAAAACTCTGCAGAGACAGTTTCAGAATAATTTGGAAAGTACTGGACAGAGTGTATACCTCTGCCAAGGCTGCACAATCCTCTAATCTAATTATTTTTTCATAATGAGAACGATCTGCATCAAATACACCAAGTGACAACAAAATCATAGGATACAGGAGCCAGATTGTTGTCATATTAAGCACAGTCATTCATGAAATCTGAAATCTGTCAGCTACTTTTTGAGGTATCACTGTATCTAAAGCATTTCATGTTTTCATTTCATGATCATTCTCTCAGGTCTAAAGAAGAGTCAGCTAACCTCGCTGTCCAGTCCCAGCAGGATGACCATAATGAAAAAGAATATTGCCCAGAGCTGAGGAAAAGGCATCATGGCAACTGCTCGAGGGTAGGCAATGAACGCCAGGCCAGGACCTGCAGTGAGAAGGAGACAGTCAAAAGAAATAATCGATGCTATTTTTCTGCTGTTGAATCAAAATATTTCACCAAAACTGCAAAGCTCAGGAACTGGTTCATTCATTCCATGATTTATTCTCTTATTCATAGCATGTTCCTCTGCTTACTCACCTGATTCTGCCACTTTTGATATGTCTGTGTTCTGCTCATATGCCATGAACCCAAGAGCAGAGAAGATGGCGAAGCCAGCTACAAAACTGGTCCCGCTGTTCAGAAGGCACAAGTACACGCAGTCCCTTAAAACAAGACAAAAATTCATTATTTTTGTTTGTATTAAATCGACAAAAAGTTCCCATTTTACTCTCTGTAGTTCTGTCACACACCCTAAAGTAGTTATATTTTTGGCATGACTACTTTGAAATATTTTGCCTAAAATGGGCATTGAAGAGGCTCAGATGTTCTGGTGATCTTTGGAGGTGACTCTTGAAAACATCCTGACATGAGGCTCTGAGCATGTAGAGATTCACTTCTGTATCATATACAATAAAACGTCTTTTAGATGGTCTTTTTTCTATCATTTTGTATGTTTCATGTGTTGTGTATTTACTGGCCAACTGACGCTGCTAAATGGGCACCATTGTTGGAAAGTGTCCTTTCTTTATGTGTGTTTTGTTTGTACCCACAGTATCCTGACAGAGAAATACATAATAGATATCAAATCAAACTCACTTGTAACAGTTATTGTTGTACTTATTGTAACTGCCAAGTGCAGTTAGACACCCAATGCAAATAGCATAGGAATAAAATATCTGCGTGCCAGCATCCATCCACACCTGCAAGACAAACATAGGACATGTTTTCATCTTAAGTAAAAGAAATTTGCTTTGTGTACTGCAGCTCTGCAGTGAGTCTCTTCAGAAACACCTCCACGAATATTTGCTGATGTTTTACACTGCTGCAGACGTCAGTGACATTAACAACATGGGGGCAGGTGAGGCTGAGTTCTTCCTGTAGATGGTTGTGGACACTACCCTCTGGCAGGAGGCTGCGGTCCATCAGGACCAAAACCTCACGCCACAAGAACAGTTTCTTCCCGTCTGCTGTCAGCCTTATTAACAAGGCCCGGAACCCCCCCGACACTCTTCACACTCCACCTCTGCCTCATCTGTCACATTGACACTACCATAACTCTATGCGTTACATTAACGCTCAGCTTGGACTGCCTTCCGATAAAACAGAATGTGCTTCTGGGGAAAAAAAAAGACTTGTGTATATATATTCATATTGTTATATCTTTTACTTATTGTTATATTTTCTACTATTGTTATATTTATTACTTTTTGTTATATTTTTCACTTACTGTTATATTTTTACTTTTTTGATAACTTCTTTTAATAGATGTGTCATGCACCAACCTCACCAAAGCAAATTCCTCGTATGTGTAAAATCGTACCTGGCAATAAAGCTTTTTCTGATTTCTGATATTGATCTGATTCTGAAAGCAATCACCTGCAAATTCAGTTACTCTGACACCATTTAAAACCATGGATAAGTAACTGATTATTTTGATCTCCCGAATAATTAACTTTCCTCAAAAGTGCCGGTGTGTTTTAACAGTATGTCGCCTCATATGAAAACAGAGAACAGTTGAAACCTGCTCAAACCTGTGGGTCAGCGAGGCGGGATGGATCTGGGGAGAGGTAAAACTTGATCCCATCTAAGGCCCCAGGCAACGTGACACCACGAACAAGCAGCACCATCAGCATCACATATGGGAATGTGGCAGTGAAGTAAACCACCTACAGAAAAAAAACACAAAGGTGGATGTTGCTCCAGAACTCATATTTAACATTTCTTTAAGTTTACCATTTTCACCCACTTAGTTTCGCGTGTTAGCATGCTAAGATTTGCTATTTAGCACAAAATACAAAGCATAGCAGAGGCAGATGGAAATGTCAGCAGTTTGACAAAAAATGAAAATTTGTCCTGATGATGAGGCAAGATGAAAAGTTAACAGACCACCACTTTCATGTTTATCTTGACATGAAAGTGTGCATGAGATTTCACAGTAATCCATCTAATAGTTGAGATATTTAACTCAAAGCTAAAATGTGAACCTCATGGTAGTGACACCTGACAGCAAAGTCAGTATTATGTGAGGTCGCATAACAATTAGCTAAAGAGTTGTCTCACTTCACTCTGACAGTGTTGCTTTAGTGAGCACTTTTTTTAATACTTGAACATTTGCACATTTGAACTTTGTGCAAGCACGTGTTCTGAGTCTGCAATTAAACTGTAATCACAGAAGTGTTCTGTGTTGTTAAGCAATACAATTACACTGTTTTTAAAGAATGCCAAAGTATTGTTATTGCATTCCTAATGCACTGGCCTTTAACAGTTTAAGAGTTGCAGACAGCAAAAAAAAGAGAGAAAGAAAGAAAGAAAAAAAAAATTGTCATACCTTCCCGGTGGACTTTACTCCTTTCCAGACACAAAAGTAACAGATGACCCAGGACAGCAGGAGACACAGAGCCAACTCCCATCGCATACCACCTAACTCATGGGGACTTCCTGTGACGTTCAAAATTCTCAACCTGCAAATCACATTTTCGGCTGGTAACTCACAAACGTCACTCTCAGAGCTGATCATCAGATTTGACTTTTTCGTCCATACTCACTCCCAAAACTCTCTCACTGGCGATGTTGCATTTTCTGCTACAGTCCAGTTCAAATGATCCCCCCTTTGATCAAACTCCACACAGGTCTCTGTTGCAAAGGACCACAGGATGTTTTAAACAAAGCATTCGAGGACATACACACACATTATCAAACTCTTTTGTAAAAAGCCTTCAACTGTTCTGCAACATCGTCACATTGAGAGAAATGGACAACACACTGCACCCCTGCTGCATCCCTCTTTCTTTATATTCCTGCATGCTATTGTGCTAGTATGCCATTTTATCTATTTATTTCTACTCATAAGAAGTGCAAATGCATCCGCACATTCATGCATTCACACACACACACATGCGCACACAACCTCACACACAGTTGACCTCCACTGCAAATGTCAACCTTGCTGTAGGGTGGGCACAGCTTTGTGGATAAACTAATGGATAGATTTTTGTGGATCTACTGGCTCCAGTGATGCCTCTAAACTAGACTTCCATGCAAAATTTCAGCCTCCTAGGGAGAAAACTGTGGCTATCAAAGGAAATTTTCTGTGGAGTGAGCTAAAGAGCTGCCAGTTGCAGCTAGAAATAATTGGGGGATATTTCCATGTAGCCTAGTTTATTAATGACACAACACTAATTTGCGGTATGTGAAGGAAGAAAGTCTCTCTGTGTTTCCTGAAAATCTCAGTTTAAGATGTCTTGTACAAGCAATTTGGAAGCTAACCGTGGTCCTATGTGCAGTTTGATGATCTGGAAACTCAAAACCTCCAATACACATACACTGAGAGTAGACTTTCAGTGAAGTCAGTGACATCTTATGTCCACTAGTTAAACTTTTGAAATTAACAATATTTGCATATTCATAGATGCTACATTTTGATTAATGGGTTTTTTTCTTTTGGGGGGGACCCATATCAGACACAAGTCATGTTATGTGTCTGGAGGGTATTTTAAGTATGTTATGTAACAGGAAGTGAACACCAAGCCTGACAGAGCAAACCTGGACCCCCAAGACTTAAAATGTGTCCAGCATTTGGACTTTGCCCTCCAGATCCAAAACCAGAATCTCAAGTGAGCCCAAAATCTGATTAATATCAGAAGCACCCAGTAATATGACACCTAAGAGACAAATTATGACACAGCGACATTATGATCACTTCTGTCACTTTTTGTCACATCATATCACAAATGCAATGAGTCATTATTGCATGAAAAATTCATAATGTTTGTTTGTTTCCGTGTGTTTATTCAGTCGGCTCACATCACGGACATACCTGTGTTCCAGCTGTTTCTGCAGCTCGCCCAGGGAAGCTCAGATTGGAAAGAGAAGAAGAGATACAGGAAAGCCCAGGCCAATATGATGATATAATAGATACTGGAGTATAAAACCACCACCTGACTACCATAACCAATCCCTGAAACAAGCAAACAAACACACACATAAAAAGTCTTTAAATCACGAGGGCAACACAGCAGCAACAGTTTGATTATTGCAGTTCCTTTCAGACTTTACACAGTTTTAATTATGAATTAAATATTTTAATAATGTGATTTTAAGCCAGCGGGTGTCAAATGTGATTTTAATTCTTTTGCAGTGCACAGAGTGCAGCAGGTGGCAAGATGAAGGACGCTTTTTCTGCTGTTACTGATTTACTAAAGAAATTTCTGCTTCACTTTTGACACGTGACACTTCACATGAGGCAATATTTAATCAATGGGAGCTATGTGGAAGACAAAATATCTGTTCATTATGGGTTTCACAGCAGCACCTATATAAGCAGCAACAACTCATACAGATTTGCACACAAAAAAATTTGACTGCAATGTCGCATTTCTTGATGTGCGTGTTTTGTGCATTGTGGTTTTGTGAGGTGAATGATCAGATCTGAGAGGTTTGAATGCCATGCGCATACACATACACTCATGCTGTATGTCACTGAGGTGTGACAATAGCTGTGTTTTATGGCTCTCTACACACATCAGAGAACATTTGTACCTAAAATATACTAGACTAATATTACAATCCTGTGAATTCTGGGGCCGGGTTACAGTTTTGTTAATTATGAGATCACAGATTGTCCCTTTAACAATTTCATGTCACATATCCATTTTTAAATGGATATGTCACCATGATGTCTTTTACATTTAAACACACATATTTACTTGATTTCACATTCTCGATCATTACCTTGAAAAAGGGGACAAATTTTCCTCCAGCAGGTTATGCTTCCCTGTTTGGTGTACTGGCCGAGAGACGTCTCCAGGAAAAACAGGGGGATGCCGCAGGCAAAGAGGAAGACCACGTACGGGATGAAAAACACACCTTGGGAAAACAGAAAAATTACACCACAGAAATTGTTTCTGTTGAGACAATTGCGACAATAACCCAAATGCACATCTAATCTCCAATAATAAGTGACTCATGCACTCAGAATGATAAAATTTAGATAAACATTGTTTGCTCATATTCCATCATCTTTTCAGCTGTCTGGGCACCCATAAAGTACACCCATAGCTGCCAGTGGTTTCACATAGGACTCTGATTGGTCTGAAACAACTTCGGTTTGGGCACAAGTGCATACATAAATTGAAGCCTAACGAGATGATTCCCAGCTTGTGAAATCTTACGCACTTGGAAATGCTGCGACCTTGCAAAGTAACTGAATTGGAATTTTTGCTTATCATCATAGACAAACATTATTATGATAAAGAAATCTTGGTGTTGCAGCAGTCAGTCTTTACTTTAATATTTATTTCTTGTTGCTATCACAGTTTGAGCTGTTTCATACATTCTGCATGCTTTTGAAGGCAGTAACCGATTTTTCCAGTGTCATTTTTTGAATATAATGAAACTCACCTCCTCCATTTTTGTAGCACAGGTAAGGGAACCTCCACACATTTCCCAGGCCTATGATTTGTCCTGCGACAGCCAATAGGAACTCAATTTTGTTTGACCACTGTCCTCTGGTCAGGGTGCTGGGAGCAGGATTGGCTGTGCCCATGTCCAGCCTGAACTTGACCTCTGGACCATAAGGCATATCCGTCACACTGTAATGAGAGAAGGGTTATTAGAATAAGATTCAATAGAATTTCTGATGAGCGTAGACTCTTTCACAGGTGGATATTGCAGTCCGATGTGTCCAAAAACAACTTTACCTCTGGCTTTCAGTGCCAGAATTACAATAAGGTTAACATTTTTTAAATTATGCAGTGATGTGTTTGAATTATAATTAATCATGTGGCTTGTATATTTTATTTTACAGTAGCAAATGCTGACTAATGGACACATTCTCAATATTTCACTTTGCAGTACCAAGTAATTCACGTAACAACATAATCACTAACCACAGCAGGAATATTAACATGATTTAATTGCTGTATATTAATCTGCACAATGCCAGCAGTCTGGCCGTGTCAGGTCAATAGTGGGTCAGTGCTGCTTGGCATGAGGATAAGTCTTCCATCAATGTTGCTTTTGTGCTGCTGCCTTGGATTTGATGTGGGAGTGAAGCAAATAGACTGGAAAATATGTGTGCTACTACATTACTGTTAAAAAGCTCATCTCAAAGCTGGACTGATGCTGGCATTGTTAGCTTTTTGGAACATAGAAAGCAGCCATACAATAGTATAAAAGGATTACAATGAAGGAAAAATGCAAACATATTAGCAAGTAGGCAGCTGCATGAGGTAAAGGCCCAAGGCTCATTGCGATGGGCTGCAAAAACAAAGATAGATATGAGACAACAAGTAAATCTGATTTGTCCCATTTGGAGTTAGATTCAGAAAGGTGGGGCTTGAATGGTTTCTCAATTCTCTTAAAGTCATCAGAGGAGCCACATATTGTGAACCTGAGTTTCTCCAGTTTGAGATCAATCTCTGTGCAAACAAAGGAACATGCTTTTTGCTCTTTAAGCTTGCTCTGCTATCACCTGGCCATGCTACTGGTGGAGTCTGATGATGTCCTCTCCCATCTAATGGCACAGGCCTTGAAAACTTGTTGTTGCCTCCAAATGTATGGCCTCAATTTCTGGCCTCAACACTGTGCTATGGGAAAATATTTCTTCCCTGGTCAGGAAAGCCTCATGAAAAAGCTGTTAGTTGGCCTTCACTATCTTGTCTCGCTTGTTATCTTAGCTGTCGTTCACTCTCACTCTGTCTGGCTGTCACAACTCTGTGTCTGGGCAAGTTGAGGTTGAAGTGAATTTTAAAAAGTATCATATCAAAGTAATTCAACTACAGTTGAAGTACAGATTTTTTTGAACTAGTATTGAGTAAATAATATTTGACAATGATATTCTGGAGATAGTAATTTCTGCTATAGGGAGGTGAGGCATGAGACCAGCATCAGCAGAGGTAGAAGACATTTTCTCAAAGATTCTTGAGTTAAACCCCTATCAGGGATGGTGTGCCTCCTCCCATTCACTAGAGGAATTCCTCCCCTTGGTGTAAGGTTCAAACCAGAGGATATGCAGTACCACCACTCTAAAAATCAACTGAGCCACAGCTTATAGCATAAATGTCATGTTTATCGTCCGCTGAGTCCTATAAATGGTGTCATTGTTGTCCTGAAAGACCCCACTGTATTGGGAGAGAACTGCTCAACATAGGAAGAGAATGTTCACTCACAATGGGTCTCATTCATTAACATTCATATAGAAAATATCTTATTTTCCAAAATTGCAAATTGCAAAACAGGGAATAATAAATGACTTCTTTCAAACTGGATTTAATTTGCTTTTTCAGTTATAATCACTACTAAGCCCTCTGTCCTCATTAAACCAGACACAAATTCTGTAGGAATCATGGTCTGGATTTCTTGTAAGGAATTGTTGTTATAGTTGTAGAACAGGTTTGTGTTTCAATGGACATAGACAAATGTAAACTTGGTCTAAAAAATCTAGCTACAGCTGAATTTGTCATTTGACCAACCCTACCCTTAAGCTTAAATCTAAATCCAACTACAATAACTTTATTATGGGTTACAGTTCCATCTGATCCTTAACCCAAATATGAACAAAACAAACAGCCAGAGATGATGAAAGCTTGAAAATCCTGTGGGCATCCTTTAAGGTGAGGAGAGAATAAATTACAGAATCAAGACACACAACAGCAGCCTCAAACCTCAGGGATTCAGTATCTCCAGGAATTTCCTGCAGAAGAAGACTTGACTTTAACCACAAGACAATCTGTCACCTAAATATTTTTGTCACTTGTCTGGTCTACTGCATAAAGCAACTTTTCAAAGCAACTTATTTGTGGGGCAAAGTCTGCCTTTTGTCCCAGTGGCAAACTGCAGAATGCCAGACAGGAAAAAATACCATGTGGCCTGGACTACCACCACAACAACTGTGTCTGAAATGCATAGTCCAATATTACGCTTTGTATTGTGAATTTTAAAACCAATCATTTGTAGAATCTGTCCTTGCAAGAGATGTTCTATTTGCATGTAATATGATATCAGTGTAGTCAATAGTAAGAGCCACAGGGACCAGAGAAAGAGACACACAAGGAAAAAAAACATTATGCATGAAATATTATGACTGAGGGTGAGCGACAACAGCAGTGCTGACGGGAACGAGACAAAGGACGGAATTTAAAGGGATAGGGCAAACCCAGCAGTATCTGAAAAATGCAGTGGAAAAGACCACTTTGCTAAGATGTGTAAATGAAAAGGTAACAGTAATTGTACCATCAAGTACAAAAGACTCATATTTGGTGTTTCACTGCCTGATGAACAATGTAAGCATGAAATTGCAACAGCACTGGCCTGCATCAAGGGGGTAGAGAATAATTCCGACGACATAATCGTTCATGCTCCAGACCAGGAGACCACGATCAACGACTCCACACAGTTCTGAAGAGACTGGAGAGCTGTGGGCTGACCCTAAATGCAGAGAAATGTCAATTGTAGTGGTTGGATTTGTGACACGCAGCAAGAATCTAAAGCCATGCTAGCAGTTCTGTGAGGCAGCACTTTGACAAAGCTGTGCTTTGAGCTAAATGCCGGCATCAGAATGCTCACAATGACAATACTAACATGCAGATGTTTAGCAGGTATAATGTTTACTTTGTTCACCAACTTAGGTTTGTGTGCTAGCATGCTAACATTTGCCAATTAGCAGTGAACACAAAGTACAGCTGGGTGATGGAATTTTAGCAGTTATTTGAATTAGAAATTTGGCCTGCTTGTGGCACAAAATGAAAAGTCAGGGAGTCATCAAAGTCATGACATGAATAAGTTTCTGTACAGCATTTCATAGCAATCCAACAGTTGTGATATTTCCACTGGTGGAGCAACTGACCCTGCCATCAGTACAGTCACGCCCCAAACATGACTAAGAGTGACACTGATTCACCTTTTTAAAAACAAAAAAAACAAGGGAAGAAATTTTGTCTGACTGAAGCTAGTGGAACAGACATGGTATTGCATTAGTTGTACAGGAATGTGCATTGCAATTCCTGGGAGACAAGATGACAAGAGAAGGCTCTTTGCAGCAGACTTACTGTTCCTATCAGATCATTCGATCTGAGCTTATTATTAAAGCTGGAACAGACAAGATTTAACAAGCCCACGTGCTCAAAACAACTGCTGTCAGCAACTTATGGTGTTTTTTACAAAACTATGTCAGCTAATATTTAGAAACTTGGTCTAGTTAGAAATAGCTTCTGGCTGGTAACTTCTGCTTTTTTTTTTTTTTTTTTTTTACCCCGGTCTACCAAGCATGGCCTCAGTGGTAAATAGTTTTCCGTCTTTGTTTTGATTATCTGCCAGTCCCAGACCATAAACACTATTTTGCGGTTCTGCTGTTTATTAATGTGAAAATGCTTTGGTTTTAGGATTTAAGATGCTGAAAATAAAACACTTTTAAGAGTTTTGTCATGCATCTTGTATTTTCTGAACACAATCAATGCACAGAGTTGATTCATTTAAAATCAGTCCATTTTGTCAAAGTAACTTTTTAAAGTTACTTGTTATTATGCAATCTGTTCAAATTTGTACCCCAGAGAAATGAATTTCTGAGCTTTTAGCAGCAATGGTCACAGAGCAGCCAGAGGTATTACACTAAACAAGGGAAATAACTGCTCTCTCTGCAGCACAGCCAGTCACCTTTGGCCTAGATAATAGAGCTACAAGCGGCAAGCATAAGTACAACCACAAAAGCCCAGCTGTCACTGTTCTGCAAGGATACCGTTTGTTTCCTGTTCAAGAAATCAAGCCACAGTAGTGAACACTTACAAGTCGTACAAAGGACAAACATAAAGACAGAAAAAAAACCCTGCTTGTGACTTCGAGGGAAAGGGAATGGTAAAGAGTACCTGAGAAATATCGCTTCACGTCAGTAGTCTGTGGTTCTGTGTTATGCTTCCATTAAGCTCTAGGTGGGATTCATCTGGTGCCTTCTGGGGAAAATAAAAGTCTAGATCCCCCAGTTTCCCCAGGACAAGTGTTCTTCTCAGCTCTGACCATGAGTGTGCCCATGAGGCGAGCTTTGAGAGAGCTCTGTCGGAGTGACAATGAGGGAGAGAGAAAGAGCAGGAGGGACAGAGTGAGAGAGCCGGGGCGGGGGTGATATGTGTTTCTGAATGAGCCTTCTGACTTAAGGCGGAGACTGTTCACTGTGACCACATGGACTCACAGTAAGGAGGAGGGGATTTGCAGAGTAGCAGCAGCAGCAGAAGCAGTGTGGCTCTGTGGGAGGCAATGTAAGTTGGCGGTATGTTCACCACTTTGTTCCAGACATAAAAATATCAACTAATGTAATATACGGAGGATGAAGACACAGTTTTCATCTAACGCCACCAACAGACTGACATTTTAGTATATTATTGAAATGTCTCAACAGTGAATTGAATGGATATCCATTATATCCAAAAGGTGAATCCTAATAACTTGCCATCAAGAGTGGCCATTAGGTCATCATATAGAGCTTGCCTTATCTCAGCCTAAACACTGGGAGTAGGGGGAAAAACAAGCATGTGTCTTTCGGTTTAATTGGACTTAATCCATATGACAACCAGATTGCTGTTCTAGAGTATGTGTCAAGCTCAGCATCATTGGCATGGATAGCCATAGCATGGATATTAGCATGGATAGCAAGAGTGGTCACTCTGACATAACTAATAAAGGTGGAGGATTTTTTGCCACTTCAGTTGAAAAAAGGATCCCAGTGCAGCTGGGATCATGAGATATATACAAGACTTCCCTATTCGCGTTTCTACCAGATTACCCCTCACTTTCTGTTCCAGCTACTGCTTGGCTTGGCTTTTTAGCCCGGTGGCTAAGATAACAGACACAACTATGCCTGCTATGCCCTGTGAAGACTGAGTGCTGCTAAAGAAAGCAAACAAAAAAAATTGCTCCTGACTGATCCTGATCTGGACTCTTCTCTAAGGATGGTGCTTGCTGATACTGAGGCTTCACTTGCACCTGTGGCTGGCAGTGTGTGGGTGGCTTGCAGCTCCACTGTGGGGACAGATCAACAGCTCTCATCCTGGGCAATGACCTACACTATCCATCATAGCATCCTGAAGGAGACTGTACTCATGTTTATCCTCTACATCTATTAGCCATCTATCGCCAACAAAGGCCCTCTGGTCAGCGACTTCAGATCATAAACGTTTTGCAATTTATGTCTCACAAAAAGCTGGCAGCCACAGAATGACTGTCTGTAGCTACATTTAGCAGCTCCATTGGAACTTGCTCAGATATGTAAACCCATGAGAGTATATATGCCACGCTCTGTGTCTGCCTCTGAACTGCCGGCCGTTACGCTCTGTGGACCCTCATCCACCATTACTGCTGTTCTGTGCAGAGCCCCCAAGTGATAAAATATTATCATTACTCAACTTTCATCACTTTTAACCACCCTTAGTGCAGTTATGCATTTTGAAAGTCCAACACCTCTACATAGATCCATTTCCTACAGTCTGTCAAAGCATGCTTGCTGTTGATTATTTCCCTGATAACCTCCATTATCAGCTCCTCTCTGTCTACTGGTACAGTTTCCATTCACTGAAAGTTGCTTTATTCAGACCAACAATGAAAAACCTGGTTTAGATAGTGACATAAACAACTACTGGCCTATTTCCAATTTACCATTCAATTCCAAAATGCCTGAGAGGGTAGTTGCATCTTAACTCCAGCTCTACCTTGAAAACAATCTCATTGAACAATACCAATCCAGTTTCCACCCCAAACACACCACAGTCTATGTTATGATCACCAACGATCTTGTCCATGCAGCACATTCTGGTCTACTCTTTCTCCTCATCCTTCTGGACCTCACCACAGCCTTTGATACTGTATCCCATCAATCTGCCATGGATTGTCTGGCCACTGTTGGAGTTGGTGGTGTTACATATCAGCTGTTTGTCTCCAACCTTACAGACAGGAAAGTTCCCTGGTTCATCACAGAGTTCCACAGGGTTCAGTGTCAGGGCCTCTTCTGTTCGTTATTTGCCTCCTCCCTCTTGGCAACATCTCCTGACTCTGTGGTGTTCATTTTCACTGTTATCCTGACAACACAAAGATGTTTAAGTCCACTAAGCTCACTTCTACTCACCCCTCCAGTACCCGACTGCTTGCTTCCTTGATATTCAGATACAGATGGCAAACAACTATATAAAATTCAACAGCAGTAAAACTGAGCTACACCTCACTGGCTTATCGTTCACTCCCTTGCTTATTGCATGTCATACTGGTCCGTGCAATAATGCTTTGTAACTGGCGCCTTCTTGTTTATGATATGTTTTATTGCTGATCTTTTATGATGCAAGTTGACCTTCAGTGCCATGAAAGGTACCAATAAATACAATGTACTGTTATTATTGTTGTTGTTGTTGTTGTTATTACTGTTGGATCATCTATCGTAAGCACTAACAGTATGCTTTTTTTTTTTTTTGTCACAAATGTCTTAAAATTTTTCTCCTCAGTGGCTACAATTTTGCACAGCCTCCAAATGTTGCCAAGATAGAAAATTGTGTTAAATATCATAAAGTGGGGCGGCACGGTGGCGCAGCAGGTAGTGCGCGTGCCTCACAGCAAGAAGGTTGCCGGTTCGATCCCCGGGTCAGGCGGGGGCCTTTCTGTGTGAAGTTTGCATGTTCTTCCTGTGCATGCGTGGGTTCTCTCCGGGCACTCCGGCTTCCTCCCACAGACCAAAAACATGCTCATTAGGTTAATTGGTGACTCTAAATTGTCCCTAGGTGTGAATGTGAGAGTGAATGCTTGTGTGTGTGTTGCCCTGCAGTCGGCTGGCGACCGGCTCAGGGTGTACCCTGCCTCTCGCCCATTGACAGCTGGGATAGGTCAATCAGGTTAATAGTTCCAAGACATTTTAAAAGATACTGGGACAGGTGGTTCTAAATGATTAAACTGTTGTTAATCATCTATTCTTCTGTCCAATAACTTAGAAGGAAGCCTGATTTCCTGAGGCAGATGCAGTCAGTGTGTCTCCACCATTCTGTAAATTAGTGTGCAGAGGTGGAGGAACACATACAAGGCAGAGCAGCTATGAACTATGGTGAATTGGAGGCACAGCAACATGTGTGTCACATATTATATTATTTGGTTTACGTTGAGAAGTGTCAGTTTCATACTAGAAATGTGAAACTAATTTTTTCATAAGCGGTAAATTGTCGTGTTCGGTGGTGCTGTGGATACACAAGAAAACATGCCTCGGTTGTAATTCCTTCATGTGTGGTTGGCAATGCCCAAACAGTTAGTATATTCAACATTACACATCTATGCTATCCCCTGTTAGAGAAGGACATATTCAGTGGTACTGCAGAATTTGTTTATTCCATAATCATATTTATAAAATAGCTAACAACAAAGATGCATGGCAGGTCATTGATGATTTTTCAGTATAGGCCTTCACCACATGGACCATGCCTATATGTTATTTTTGAATGATCGCAGAGCAGAGAGAGCCAAATATTTCATATCATAACTACAATCTTAGGAATTCCAACCATGTACGGAAGGTCATAAACCCCTTTCTCACCCCACAGTTGACAGTATTATTGCACTTACCATTACCACTTCAAATTAAGTGCTCCAGAGTTCACCTTTAACTGATCAGACCTCCTCTTTCAAAAATTTGGTGCACACCTGGGTTTGATTAGGGGAATCTCACCAAACCAAACATAATGAAATAGCCATAATTGGCATGTCTGCATTATTACTCTATGATGCCACACTGCTGTCTGATACACTGTTCTGAAAACCTGTTGCTTGGAAGTCTTTCCAGTCGGGGGCAGTTGTGCCTCTGATGCATCGTTCGTAGATGTCAAAATGTATCTCAACTCATCAGGGCTGGTGCATGGACTCCTGTTCTCTTTTCGCTTTTGTCTAGACTGATGGAAGGCACATTTTCTTGCCGAAATCTGGTATTCTCTGTCTTCGACAAGCTACTTGTGGTGTCTCAGCATGTGACGCCGTGGCAGGCAAATAGTGTCTGTGAAATAGCAAAGATCTAGGGACAAATCTTCCCCTTGGACCATATCTTATCTACTGTCTCCATGCTTCATGGAGCATGAAGCATGGAGACAGTAGATAATGCAAACATCTGTGTACCTGCATAGCCGAAGAGCAAAGCGACGAAGTCTGCGCCATCCTATCTAATGATAAGACAAGAATGTGACTGCACAAGGTGTACTGCTGGTATCTCCAACCTCGCATGATCTCTTATCAGTTTCATCCATCACACACCTTCACATTTAATATTTGTATATATACATATTTAAGATTTACTGATTGTACCTCTGTGTTTGCAGTACTGTATTCTCTCAATTAATCAAGATATTCACATTCTGTTCCTCAAACATGTGAGCAGCTAGCTGCCATTCAAAGCGGCCTTAATATAATTTAATAAGTTACTTTCCCCATACAGTTTTCATGAACAAGGAAATAAGCTATAAAGACCAAAACTGTTCTTTGTACCAGGCTGTAAACATGGTTATTTCTGCTCTAAAATTGGACATTTTAATATGGGGGCTCTATGGAGGCAGAACTGCTTTTGGAACCAGATTCAAGTGGCCATTCGAAGAACTGCAGTTTTTGGCACTTCAACGTTGGCTTCATTTTTCGGTGTGGAGGTTGCTGCTTGGTCATGCACAAAAAAAAAAAAATCATAATACCAGTAATTTTTATAACGGCAGTCTTTCAGGAACATGTTTTTTTTTGTTGTTCTTTTGATGAGACAGTTGGGTGGGGGGGTAGATGCATTTTTCCGCTGTGTCAGCAATATTTTTCACAACCACTGTGAATCTCTGGTGACTCACAGACTTTTCTAAGAATTTTTTCAAATCCTCCACCTAGGATTCAAAATGTAGGCCAGCGGTGGTGCTCTTAAATAAAACTTAAATAAAGAGGTCTGCACTGGCTGCGCACCAGTATGAACAGCTGACAGATGTGGAACAGCAGAGTCGGCTCGGGTTTTGTTGTTTTATTATGAACAGCTCTGGTTAAAGTACCATCTAAGGACAGAGCAAGTCAGTAACAACTGAAACTTTTGCTTTATAATGCTTTTATTTGCCCAAAATGTTCACGCAGCCATTGATCTCTGTGATAATAAAAAGGGGGAGCACACTAGTACGAGACCAAGTCATCTAATATGACAATGAGTCATTAGCAAAATAGACTGCAAGCAACTGACAAGATAAGCCACAAAGCATGGAGTCTCAGGTTTTAGAACTGCATTACTTGAAATGATAAAGTGAATAATTGAAGATGAACAGACAGACTATGATTATACACACTGCAAGATCTTAATAGAGAAACATTAAACAAAAACATTTCCTCACAGACACAAAGTCATTTTTCCTGACACGAAGGCACAGCTGGTGACCCAAGATGATCTTTTCTGTCCCTCCCTCTGCGTCAGTCTCTGTCCCACACCGGCCCCCTGAGGTCCAGCATCCACAGCCCTCCACCACAACATTTTGTTTCATTCAACACCGATGATTTCAACACGTTTTGAGAAATACGCATGTAGCATATGAGGCACGCACAGTCTCTCTCAGAGTCTGCTGCTCTGATGAGTGCATTGTTTTATCTTATTGTGTTTTCTATTGGTATATTGGTAGTATTAGCTTCATTGGTAGCATCTGTTTCTTCTATAGTTTTAATGATTTGTTTATGAAGATTTGTTTTCCTTTCATTGTAGTGTAGTCAAGCCTTTTTAACAAACTGTGAACACCACATTGATACCTTTGAAGATGATATGAAGAGCTAGCAAATAGCTACTTTAAGTCCAATATTCACTCTCTTATAGCTATTCTTTTGATCTCTACCAACTCCTGAGGAAAATATGAGGCTCTTTAGCTACAATAAAATAAAATAAAATAAAATAAAAAAATCCAGTGTGTTCACCAGCTAGTTGCTAACTTTGTCTGTCTGTCTTTCGGTGCTTAGAAGTAGTATAAAAGTGTTTTGTTTTGTTTGTTAGAGCTTTTGTGCTATGAAATACAGGAAGTCCAGTTAAACCAATGAATGGTTTGTAATACTCACAGACAGGACGCTGGAAAATTGTATAGAGGAATATTTTGATATTTTGATGGATGAAATCTTATCCATCAGGAATGTGCCCATATCTGAATGTGAATGACCTTCACAGTGCCTTGTGTCCTATGATGCAGAATTGCAACTGAGGTGAAACTGGTTCATCTTTTTTGCTGGATGACCGTGTGTTGTTTTGCTGGATCCCCATGCATTGGCAGCAGGCCTTATAAATGACAGGGCTGCATTTGTTCATGCGTGGGTCAAGCCTGCCTGAAGGCAGCACCCTTTAGCTGTTTACTGCCTCTGCTGCTTTTCCAATTTCTGGTGACAAATAGCCCTTGTTACTTTTGAGTTAGACTGCTTATTTTAAGTGCCTTGCGACATTGTAGTGTAAGTAAGTAAGTGAGTAAGTAAGTAAGTAAGTAAGCTTTACTTATGTCACACTTTTTACAACACAGGTACGAAGTCTTTCACACACACAAAAAGACAAAAATGAATAAATAAATAGGTTAGAAATACAATAAAATATATAACACAGCACAATGAGAGACAGGCCAGACAACAAAAGCAACAAAAACAAAGCTCAGAGTAGAGATCCATTAAAAAGTTTGCAGATTAAAATGCATTTTTGGAAGCTTCTTGAAACAGTTCAAAGAATCAGCCAATCTGATAAATGATTCCACAGTGTTGGGGCTAAAGCAGCAAAGGCACGATCGCCTTTCAAAGTCAAAGTCAACTTTATTGTTGATGACACCAAATGTACAGGACATCTAGCGTGATCAATATAATATTTCTCACAGAAATACTCTATATAACATTCTATTGTATGTTGCCAATGTAATGTATAGTTTTGTGTCATGCATACGGTGCAATAATGTGTCTTTTTTTTCTCTCAAATTAATCATTAGGAAACTTACATTGTAAACCTGCTCTGCTTCACAGAGTATTCTCAACCCAAAATTCACTCTTCATCCGAGGAAGGAGTTTGCTCAGTTATCACCGTGTACCAAAGCACGGACATTTGTTTAATTATGTTCATGCCAACAAAGCAAATTTGAATTTGAAATTTGACTGGGTGCAGTTGTTCATTCAAACAGCTTTTGAGCATAAACTTGAATGAAAATATGATAACAGAGTCAGAGCTGACACACATCCTCATCCTCAGTCATGTCAGTTTTAACATTAGTAGAAAAACACCAAACTGATGGCTGTCCCCTTGTCAGTAAGTTGATTTTCTTTTTATTTAACTGAATAGAATAAATCACATGTGTACGCCAAACAGGTTCGTTGGTGGTTTGAAATCACTACTTCAGTAGTAAAAAGGGGAATCAGATCTTATAAGCACTCACCGTTTGTAATCCTCTGAAGCAGACTGATAGCCTTGTGGATGTTCTTTGGATTTTGTTTCGGTTTTCTTCATTTCAAAATACTTGTCTTCAGTGCCAATGTCTGTCTGTGTGTCTCTGGCAGAGGAACTTGCAACAAGGGTGTAGTAAGCACAAGACAAATTATTATACTGGTGGTAAATGAATTATCTTTGGCAGTGGCCTCTGAAGGGAGGCTCCACAGGGGTACTGGAGGTCAAAGAAACACAGCTGTCTCTTGATTTAACAAGACAAGTTCAGCAAAGTTACACGCACTTGTAATCTTTGAGTGTAACTTTAGGCTTATATATTTTATTTTAACATTTTTCTAACTATTTTTACGGGAACCTTTTGGCTTTTAGCCACTCAATCACAGTGAGGGGCAAGATAATGCAGCCCAAATGTCTTACTTGAAAAAGTTGCTAACAGGGTATTTCTCTTTACCTTGAAACTCTGACAACTTGGACCAACTATAAAGCTAAGTGCTTTGTCACATACACTCATTTTAAGGTTAAACTTGATGCTTTGTTACAACTACTAATAAAGATCTAAAACTATGAAAAAGACCCTATGCAGGCTTGTGTGATCTTTAACATGTACATCTTGTACATGTCAACATGCATGTCTGTATGTTAAGTGTTAAACTAACTCCAGTCTAAGAGGCTCAGATAATGTATTAAAACACTGTGTTAGACAACTGCATGCTGTTTTATAAACACTGAACACCAAAATGCATTGGATTATATGGATTTTTGTAATACGTTGTGTTAATTTATTTTATGGCTTCACAGACACATGTGAATGACAGTAAAAGGGTAAAACACTACAAAAAGATTTGTTCAAATGCTTAAAATGATCTACAGTGCCATGCAGATGTTTTCCTAGCACGGACACTGTGGCTCACATCCCTTCTCCTCTTTGAAGCTTCATCTAACCTATGTAAACTAACCTAACCATCACCACTGTTCATCTCCGACCTGAACAACGGGTTGCTGGATCTTATGCTTAGCTTGATACAAATAAATGACATATTTTGCCTTGCAGCTAAAACAACTCAGATGAAACAGAGTGGGACTCGGGCTACAAAACAAGAACTGTGACTGATCTGATAAAAACTTGTCTGCTAATTTGTTAAATGATAGTTTGAGTTCTGTTCCTCTAGCTGTGAAATTAACACGCTAAAACTTGTACGTAAACTGTTGACTTTTTCGCACTATGAGGACAGAATGAAGCCCCTTTTTTAAATTTTGTCAGACATCACCTGTCTGCTAAAAGCTTTTTTGCAGGTGTGCAGATGCTACAAAGACATTAAAAAAAACTGGGGATGTTATGTGAGTGTGCAAGCATAATTCAGCTGAAAAAATGAATGACAAATTTAAATGATAAAATGATCTTGCTATTATTTTGTGTATGTCAGTGACTGGACAGGATGAGCATCAGTTTCAGACAAAGCTCTCTTGTGGATCACTGTTTCCCTCTAGTGGCTGCAGCCTTGCAGTATTTGTTTTGTTTGGACAAACAGAAGTGACACTCAGCTGCAGTGTTTTAGTAAATACATTTAAGTGTATTTTACCATTCTTCACAGTATCAGTACCCACTTGATAATAATAGTAAAATAGAAGCATTCAAGGTCTCCAAACTCTCTTATAATAATGATAATATGATCTATATGATAACAAGTTGTGATCACACCTTATTGCTCCAGAGAAAAACACCATCAAGCCACACAGGATTTGAACCTGCATATATTCAACACATGCATAGCTTCAATACAAAGCTAAGCTCGTTTTCAGTCGCGACAACATAGGCCTCAAACAATAAAACCCGATACAAAAACATCAGCGAGAAGATAAAGTTGATGCATCATTACAAGGATGTCTTATTACAAGGATACTACTGTACACATTTAAAATTTGTTCGTTGAAAATTATGGTGTATGAGAGGAAAAACACAAACTTAAGCCTTATCTATCACAATAAAACTAATTTTGGGAGTACTGGGAGGCCATTAAGGTTCACCCAGACTCCAACTGGGAGTTCTTTACACCCTTTCTGTTTCCATGGTGCTTTTTCTCTCAGCTCCTGTTTGAAGCAAAGAGACATCATTAAGAGAAAAAACGTCACGCTGGACAGACAAGGGCATTTGCAAAATGGGGGAGACAGGTGAGAGAACAGCAGCTTTTGCAGCAGTATCTGTGGCTGTATTACCATGTGACACTGGGTCAATAGACCCTGTATGAGCTAGTCAGGTAGAAGTAATGCAGACAAGAGGTTAATAATGAGACTCCTATGGGCAATTGGTTTGCCTGTAGAAGTAAGGAAACCATGATTTTTCCACAAAGCATGGAAGTTATGAGATTAAATTAAATATAATAATTAAATGCATATTGAGAATTTATGTAGACTGTGATGGTTTGTCCTTTTCCTAGAATGAAAGCACGGGCTAGTGCAAACAATTCAGCTGCCTGAGCAGACAGACAGTTAGGCAACCTGGCACTTTGAACTACATTAAGTTCCGTACATATGACATAAAAAACACAAGGGGAACCATTAGAGGGGTTTCTCATGGCAGAACCATCTACAAAAAACACACAGTCAGGGTTAAACAGGGGTGTGTCAAACAGTGCATAACGTGGTTTTGAAACAATGTTAACCATGTCTAAACAAGAATGAGGTTCTCCATCTTCAGCTGTAAGAAGTTGATGGGTTAAGGACAGTACAGCGTTTTAAGGTCACATACAACACTGTTAGTAGAACATTTTGCCAATGCAGTAGTCTTGCTGGTGTTAGGTGAGCGGACCATGCACAACAAGAGGACACATAGCAACAAGCTGTCAGCTGTGGCCAAAAATGCCTCAGAAGTGGCTGCTACAGCCTTTAGGCACGCTATCATAGCCCTTTCTGTTGTGGAAAGTCATTTTGAATAATAACCTATCGGACGCTGTTTGTTGCCATGGGACTGTGTAAGGACTGCTGACATAAAACAATCACGTTTGGAAACAAAAAGATTGTAAGGACTGGTAGGATTTGGGAGTCCTAAGCAAGGTGAACTAGATAAAGCTTGCTTTAATTCAGTGAAAGCTGTCTCTGCCTCAGGAGTCCAAGTCAAAAAGTCAGTCATGGTCAAATGTTTTCCCCCATGTGTGATGTCATACAGGGGTTGGGAGATCTCCGCAAAATCACAAATTCATGGATGGCAATAGCCTGCTAAGCCCAAAAAAGACATCATTTGCTTTTTTGTTTGTGGCTTTGGAACATCCAAGATGGCCTGGATGTGGTCCGGACCTAGTTTGCGACCCTCTGGAGTGATAATATGGCCAAGATAACGCACTGATTATGCAACAAGCTGCAGCTTATTGCAGCTTTCAATCTCTAATTATATCTATTAGAATTTTGAATTTCTATAAGGATTATCCAGAACTCCTTGCAATTTCTCAATTACACACCACACAGGCATCACACAACTCGTATTAAGATTGATTAATAACACCGTACTTATTATAATAGATAGGGCGTCCGCTGTCCGCCACCCGTGCCTGACCTCAGGCGGGATCCTGTCCTCCGTTTGTCGGAACGGAACTTTCACTGAGTCGTGTGAGACTCCTGCTGGCAGTTGACCCTCAGTCCAGGCTCAGGTGTCGATCAGCAGAGCATCCACCCCATCCTCGTCGCCAAAATATCAAAGGGAAATTCTCCCTGTTGACCGTTGAGACGTTGAGATTCTCTAAAGAATTACAGACTCGGTGTGATGAATCAGGTCTCTTTAATACATGCAACATGGAAGGAAGACTCACACAGAGTGTTCTTTGCAGATCTCCACAATGTCTTGACTTTTATACTGTCCCATGACCATGTGACCATGTGAGAGTCACACTGATCCTTTTTAGGTTTTTATACTATACCATAAACTGCTCAGGTACAATGAATTTCACCCTACATTACCCCCTTCATCCTGTTTCCCTCATTGAATGTCACTCTGTCCTCTCCCTCACCTTAGGAAGAAAGGGGTACAAAAACTTCCTGGGATTAGTAAATCATCTAATTCCTGCAATAAATAAAACCCCAGACCATACGGTTTAGCAGTGTGTTTTACAGTTGTGGAACTCAATGGTCAGACATGGTCTGTTCCATGAGGTTGAAAGAAATCGTGAAAATAATCATAGTTCAAAGCTATTTTATGGTAATATTAATGCTTCCCTGAGCACAATTGTTTAAATCTTTTACCTATTTTCACAGTAATTAAGCCACCAGATACCAACTAAAACGGACCTCCTTCTGGTTTTGGCAGAACAATGAGTCAGGTGAGAAATGTTACCCCCTCATTAGATGCTTTTGTTCCTTTTGTTATGCGCTGTGAGAGGAATGCGACGAGAAGGAAACTAAGCTGCAAGTGGAGCTTTAAACAGAACTTTGTGAAAATAAATTCCTCTGAAATCATTAATAAGCTTGGTAAATAACATAAAGAAGCACTGCACTGCAATGCAGAGTCTCAAGAGAAAACGACTATTGGTTCCTGAACACCTCACCACAGCGATGATGCTTTTTGATAGAGCTCTGCTCTTTCCAAAGTATTTCACAGAACAACAAGGGGCAGACAAATATACTGCATGTAAATGTGTGACCCCAAGATAAAGGAGAACACCTCCAACCCCCACCCCTTCCCCCCCACGCCAAAGTGGTTATCTGTTTTATCTTGGCAAACAGATGAAATGGACATTGATACTGTGTGTGTGTGTGTGTGTGTGTGCATGCGTGTGTTTGCATGCGTGCATGTGTTTGTACCCTATTCTACTGGTTCTAAAGAAAAGACGTAGAGGCTTGTGTTTGTCTCTGGGGCCACTCCTCACAGAAACCCATTTCACTCTACTTATTCTTGGAGAGGAGCTTGTGTCTTCTGTCAGAAAGCAACTGTCATAGGGGGAAACGCTTCAGCTGCTCAAGGTAATGTGTGCATCTCATAGGTCTGACTAGTTTTGTGATATATTTAAGTTTAGTTTATGCTTTGCTTTTGCTTAAGGTATTAATGGTGATCATCAAATTGTTTTTTAATACTGTGTTAAAAGTCTAGTTTTTCCTTTACTTCATCTGTATATAGACATTTGAATCTTAATGCAAAAAATATGAAAGGCCATATTGAAGTATACATGTATGATATGCCTCCATCCATTCATTAGCTTTTCTAAAAGAAATTTGATAGAAAAAAGTCCTAAATTTGTCTAAAAAACTTCACTTTTAACTTTGAAAAAATAAGCAGCGATGGGTTGCACCAGCTGTATGTAAACTCAAATGCAGCCTAGTTTGAAGGTCATTTAGAAAGGAGTTTATGTGCCTCTAATTTTTCAAAGCTTTTCAACATAGGTTTAAATCTAATAATCTAATCTAATCTAATCTAATCTAATCTAATCTAATCTAATCTAATCTAATCTAATCTAATCTAATCTAAAAAAAATTCTTAGTTGATGTAAAGTCCTCTGTAAAACAGTGGTTGGCATGGGGCATCGTTTTGAAAGGTGGGATAACTTGGAGTGCATTAAGAAGAGTGCTTTTCACTGATCTCTACAGGAAGTGAAAGTGTCATTTTCTGCCTCAATATTTTGGTTAGTTAGTTTGTTTGTAGTTAACACAAACCTGTGGTGCCACCCAACATTGACACAGCCTTAGTATCACATTGACTAGTTTCAGTGTACAGTATCATTTTGTGTGGACTTTGCACCCTAACTTGAGAGAGAACTTACTTATACTGCATTACTATTACTGCAACAGGCCACAGGTGATTAAATGTTACCATACAAAATGCATTAGGCTTAGAATATAGACAGAAAAGTCCAGCAGACATACCTGACCTAATCAGCTGCTCCACTTAAATGTTTTATATTTGTAAAGACAATATCACAATGATATTAACCTCTACATCTGGGTGTCCATGACCACCATGAGCCCTGTCCTTAGGCCAACCAAGGCTAACATCACTGCACAGTGGTCAGAGTCCTTGTGGGTCCAGGCCCCATTTCGGAAATGATCTTTTGATACCCCATTGTGTGGAAATATCCAATATCCAATATCCACATTCTCATCAGCTGTATGTTGGAGATAATTAGCAAATTAAACAAAGTAAACATTATAGCTGCTTATCATCAGAAGGTTAGCATAGTGGTTGTGAGCATGTTAGCATGCAGATACACTGCTGTGCCTCAGTACAGCCTCACATGGCTGATAGCATGGCTGTAGATTCTCAGTCTTGTTGCGCAATGTCTTAATATTTGATTTTGAAGGTGATAAGTGGACTGTTGTACTGCCCATCTTTGGCTCTGTTCAGGTGTAGTATCTAGTGTGTTTTATGAGGTGTGCCAATCAGGAGGTAATTCAGTGAAACCTGATAAGAGAAACCTGAGAATGTATTTATACTGTCTGAGAACACTGAATGGAACCCAACATGCTTCCCTGTGTACAGGGTCTAACCACGGCTTCATGGCATCGACTGTATGACACACTGACATACGCTGATTCAATCCTTCCTAAAGGCTGAAATGGACAAAAGACAAAACTCACAGGTGAAAATGAATCTGATGAACTCTGGGACCAGCCCAGGGCCTCCTCAGCCCAAAGCTCAGGAGAGGGAACAGTGGGGCAGTAAGACTGAGTTCATCCTGGCTGTAGCTGGACACATCATTGGTCTGGGAAATGTCTGGAGGTTTCCATACCTTTGCTACAAAAACGGAGGAGGTAAATCTTCTTTCTTGTGGCTGGATGTACATCATGTGCAGAATGCTGTGTTGTGTCCTACATTCTGCCAGTGTGATTACACAGTGACTATGATGCAACTCTTTATGTGTGTGCTCACATGTATGCACTTCTGTCAATATTTTAACAAGCTATTTCCTTTTTATTTCAAAGGGGTTTTCTTCATACCTTATGTTTTGTTTTTGTTTACCTGTGGCATCCCACTGTTCTTCCTGGAGACATCTTTGGGCCAGTACACCAGTCAGGGTGGAATAACATGCTGGAGAAAAATCTGCCCTCTTTTTGAAGGTAGGTGTTCACAGTGCTACCAAATTGTTTCAAAGATAAAATGTTGAAAACTACTCGCTGGTGTGAAAACTTTAAAAAATATCAAGAATGTATGAAAGATGTGTAAATATCAAAAGTGAAAGTACTCATTTTTGATAACTGGTCCCTGTGTGACATATGTTATTAACATGAATTTACCCATATACTGGTACATAAGGTTCTCCCACACAAATTATTCTTAATTTCTTTGACAATTACTCTAAAAGTAATGGATACATTTATGTGTTTGGATGTCAAACAGCTATTTAAATGAAACAACTAGAGCAGGATAGGGGAGAATTTCCTCTTTGGTGAAACTACTCAGAATGTGGCAATAGCCCCCAACTACAGCATTTTCTTTGTGGAAGAGGTCACAAGCCAAAATGGCTGGTTTAATGTTTAACAATGCTGTTTATTTTACTCCTTATCATATGTCTTTTTTTTCAAATATGAAAAGTAACTAGTGCTAAAGTAACCAAAATGAACGTAGCAGAGCAAAAAGTGCCATATTTCACTCTGAAATGTAGATGATTACAATTATGAAGTAGGGTAAATGGATATACTCAATGAAAATACAAATACCAGTCTGTCACACATGCTTGTTGTTGAGTTCTGCAGCCAGGTGGGAAAAAGCTTTCCATCTACATATGTGTTTATTCAGGTCATTACACTATGACATGTCTATCTCTCCACAGGCTTAGGTTATGGAAGCCAGGTGGTCGTTTTGTACACTGGGGTGTATTACATCATCATATTGGCTTGGACATTTCTCTATCTGTTTTCATCCTTCACGTCTGAGCTTCCATGGGCCAGCTGTCACAACAGTTGGAACACAGGTACCAAGACTTTAGTGTCCAGCTATTTTACGACACATAAAACTGTACAGTATGTTCACTTTACTAATCAGCATTCACCACCTCTCTTATTCTCTCATTTAAGATGGCTGCTTTGCTCACAATCAAACATCTGCTCTGCTCCTTTATGGAAACAGCACATCTTCAGTCGTAGAATTTTGGGAGTAAGTAGCATGAACAAAGGCAACATATGAGAGCTGCAGTTTTTTCTTGTACTGTTCCTTAATTGCTCCTTTGTTACAGGAGGAGAATCTTGGGTCTGTCCAGTGGAATCGAGGAAATTGGCAGTGTTCGTTGGGATCTGGCCCTTTGTCTGCTTCTTGCCTGGATATTGTGTTACTTCTGTGTCTGGAATGGGGTGAAGTCAACAGGAAAGGTACAGTATAATCTGAGTATTAACTTCTAATTTGTGTCTGACTTCATGTAAATCCTGTTCTTGAAATATTTGAACAGTGAAACCCGTCTTAGCTGTTGGTTCTGTCTTAGGTGGTCTACTTCACTGCCACATTTCCATATGTAATGCTGGTGGTGCTGCTTGTTCGTGGCCTTACATTACCGGGGGCCAAAGATGGAATCATGTTCTACCTCTACCCTGACCCATCCCGCCTCACTGATCCAGAGGTGCGATCTTTTCTTAACCTTTACCACGACTTGGTACATGCCATCATTAAAAACATTTCATTATAAGCAGCATTTAGTTAAATACAAACTTCAATTCCAGGACATTTACATTTATACAAACCTAAGCTAAACACAGACTCATTCTAATTGCTCAGGTATGGATGGATGCTGGCAGCCAAATTTTCTACTCCTATGGAGTCTGCACAGGTGTTCTTACATCTTTAGGAAGTTACAACAAGTACACCAACAACTGTTACAGGTATGTATTTTACTAGTTTTGTTCAAACTAGTTAGTATAATCTACATTAGAGCGCAGGTTTACTAATGTTTTGATGTTTCACCTGCAGAGACTGTGTGTCCCTGTGCCTGCTAAACAGTCTAACCAGCTTTGTAGCTGGCTTTGCCATCTTTTCTGTGCTCGGATTTATGGCAAAGGAGCAAGGTGTGGATATATCAATGGTGGCTGAATCAGGTATGGAGGATTAATAATATATGACAGAAACCCAGAGGGATACTGTTTGAAGGATGTGACCATTTTGTTCATGTACCTTTGCAGGTCCAGGGTTGGCATTCATCGCTTATCCTCGTGCTGTGGCTCTGATGCCTCTTCCCCAGCTATGGGCTATTTTCTTCTTCATTATGATCATCTTTTTAGGATTAGATAGTGAGGTAGGACTACGTGTCAGGTCTGTTTGAAACGTGATAAATACATACAGACACCATAATAAAAATATTTTGTATTAATGCAAAATAATCTCTTTCATCACCACAGTTTGTATATCAAGAGGCACTGGTCACAACCGTCTCTGACATGTATCCCCACTTCTTTCGAAACAACAATCGCCGTAAACTCCTGCTTCTTGCAATTTCTGCTGGAAGTTTCCTGATTGGCCTTCTGATGGTCACAGAGGTGAGTGGTGAAGATTAAGCCTTTATTTTATTCAATATATTAAACACAGCTACTGTAAGTTTGCTTCATAGTGACAAAAAAGAAAAAACAGTTACAGATGAAGACATAAAAGACAGGAACAAAAGGAAACATTTGAACATATAATCATCATCATCTGCTGGCATCAAATTCAGAATAAGCATATATTTACAAAATCAATGAAGTCGATGAGGTCAAACATCAAATATATTTATTACTTTGTTCTATTTATAATTGAGTATATGTCAAAAATGGGTCAGCAAATGATCACATTCTGTTTTATTTAGGTAGAGGTAGAATATATGCACCTTGTTTGTTTTATGTTGTACATATCTTTCCAACCCTGTTACCTCATGGACTGAATATAGGCTATGATTAAAGTGTTTTCTGTAATGTAGCTCTATTCATTGGAACTGTTTCTGCATATCTGTATATCTTTACCAAATAACTGTCTGTCAGATTTAAATCTCTACATGTGGTTTTAGACAGTGGTTTTTGTCCTTTTGAAGACCTGCCTAAACTTAAACTGAAGCTTTTGAGTCACTGAAAGCCTCTTGATGATGTTTCTCACCCTCATGGTGGAGCATGATTATCTAATCACCATCAGATGTGTTTCTAGTGTGGCCTATTTAACAGACTCGTGCCTGAGTCTTAGTATGATTACTGATTTTGAAGAGGGCTTGAGGGCCTCAACTTCATCTGAATACAAGTGTGCAACACTTCTTTCCTGCTCACACGTTTTTACAGTAATACAGTATTGGACAGTCACAGTGTGGATGATGACAACCTGGTTTTGACTTTGCCTGAAGGACTCATTGTCTTCTTATTTGCAGGGAGGTCTTTATATTTTCCAGCTGTTTGACTACTATGCCTGCAGTGGGATGACGCTCCTGCTTTTTGCTATTCTTCAGTCTGTCTGTATTGGATGGATCTATGGTAAACTAAACTTTTAACGTGTTAAAATCTGCCGGAGCCACAGTTGGATCCCTCTTTATAAACTCAATTGCTTGTTAAACCAGTGGTTCCCACCCTGAGGGGCCATGAGTTAGTAACCAGTGTAGAAAAGCAGAAAAATAGATTTATGCTCTCTCTCTCTCTGTGTACACCAGCTGTGTACACCATCATGCTGATGTATCTGCTTATTTCCCTCAGGTGCTGATCGTCAGTATGATAACATACAGGACATGATTGGATATCGGCCGTGGCCTTTTATGAAATATTGTTGGCAGTACTTCACACCGGCTATCTGTACTGTAAGTACTGGAAATGGGGGCACGCCTGTGTTGTAACTTTGCTCTTGTTGTGCTAACAAGCGAGTGTATCTGACAGCTGCCAGAGGCTTCTTCTGTCCTGAAGGCAGTCCATGTCTCAACCAGATGGAAACCAGTACGGTTGACTGGGTGCTGTATTGCAACCGAAGGCTGTTCTGTCTCATTTTGAATGAACTGTGTATTAGCTCATCATTGGCTCCTGAAGAAAAATGTAAATATACAGTGATTGAGAGAATTTAGGAAAAGATGAGGCGAAGATTCATAATTCTCTTCAAGCTTAATATTGGCAAAAAAAATTGCTATGCTATAAAAAAAAAAATTGCATCGAACTGAGAAGGATGTAAAGATGGATGTTAGAAGTCAGCAAAGTCAGCAATACTGAAACCAACATGTAAGAAAGATGACGTTTTGGTGATTGATGGAGCTGCAGCAGCAAACTGTGGCTGTTAAGTTATCAGCAATAGTGAAAACAGGTTACAAAGTCTGTCGTGTACACTTGTGTGAATAAGACAGTATATTACTTTTATTATTGCTTTCACGTTTGCAATACAAATTAGTAATCTGAACACTCTGAGTGTTTTTATAGCTTCTTGTCGTTTCACTCTGCTTGTATTTTTTTTCTTTAGTGCACATTTCTCTTCTCCTTGGTCAAATACACCCCGCTCAAATTCAACAACACTTATGAATATCCCTGGTGGGGCTACACCATTGGAGGATTCTTCACGCTGTCTTCAACACTCCTGGTTCCCCTGTGGATGCTGTATGCTGTGAGCGTCACTCCAGGATCACTGAGACAGGTACAGTCTCATGTTGTTACAAACAAAAGTAGATCAGACAGTAGAGTCTGGATGGTTACAAACTAAAAGCCATTTAGATAGAAATGAGTTCATGAATATCTCAGTTTAGGCTATCTGTACCAGGGTAATTGATTAAATGACTCTAAACGGTAGAAAAAACATTGAGATTTATACCAACATCGACATTGGCTGAGATCAGCATGCATTAGGTACAGAAGCAGGCTATAGAAAGTTTAATGCATCTAAAAGTGCACACTAGTTAACTTCTAGTTAACTAATCTGACACCTCTGTTGTTAAGATTTGGTTTGGTTTCACTGCATGAATCATATCAGAGTTGTGTGGAAGAAGTATGCAGATGTTTTCAGATTAGTAAAATGTTAAAAATCTGATTTTAGACTTTACTTCACACTTTTATTGTAACTGCCATAACTGTATATAATGTCAGATTATTTCCTCCTTTGCTCATGACTGACAAGAATCACACTTCTACATCTGCTAGAGGGCTTGTCTCTAAAACATAAACGTGTGTTTTGGGGCATTTGCAGAAACCACTGATGCTGTAATTATTCATTGTGAGGACAGTCTCAGAGGTGCAAGCACAAGCTCCTCATTGGCAGCCAGAGAAAACATATGGCTCTTTACAATAATAGAAGTGAGCAGTGATGATGAGGAAAGGATGCACTGCTGTAAAAAAAAAACAAAAAAAAAACAGTGTATTGTAGTTGTTATTGATTTAGAGCATAGTCTGCCCCAGACTGACAGTCATGAGAATGGAGGTATGGGAAAACAAGTCCAGCAGATTTGTTGTTGCGCCACAGTTAGCCTTCTCTTTCTCCTCACAGAGGCTGAAAGCTCTCTGCACCCCAGCGAAGGACTTACCAACTGCAACACTGAAGACGGTGTCAAATAAAGAGGCATTTCAGACTTTCACCGACTTCTACACACTGCGCACGACAGCAAGGACTGATGACAGAGGGGACAGAGCCTCATTTAAACTGCAAGACAAAAGGACTGAGATAGAACTGTAACTGCGAGGAGCGCACATCCTAAGCAGTTTTACTTGTCAATCAAAACTGCTAAACCAACTTGTTTTTAAGAGCACTAAATACAACTGTGTGCATTATTGTTGTTACTGGGAATAAAACCAGAAGTCTGGGACAGGGCGGGCTTTTCTGAGAATTTTTTGGCTAAAAAATAGTACTAGTAATTTTAAAGTGTGTGTGTGTGTGTGTGTGTGTGTGTGTGTGTGTGTGTGTGTGTGTGTGTGTGTGTGTGTATATATGATACCATGGTTATTAAGGAACACATGAAGCATTACCTAAAACGTGCTGTGTATAGATAAAACATGGGTATAGATAATAGTTAATGTGATTTGATAAAGAAGGTTTTTAAGCAAGTTCAGCATTTTACAATGCACCTGTGCAATTCAGTGGGTGTCACAAGCACAACAGACAACACCTGTGTGCCTTTCACACCTGGAACTGAGAGAGACCTCAGTATGCAGCCTGTTCTGAGCTTTTCATTCCTTTTAATTACAGAATAATTTAAAGCATCAGTGTTCAACCGTTTCACACTTTAATCACAGTCTAAGTATACCTTATGTGGGCTACAATGTAAAACTTTTTGTGTATTCTAATCACTTAAAGCAATCAACACAAAAAGTTCAGTTACGCACAGATATGAATTAACAAAGGGCAAATAAAGAACACACTGTAATGCATGACTTTCCCAACAGAGCGTATCAGTTTTACAACAAAATCAGCCCAGAATTAAACACTCCTCACCATTAGGCAGTAATTATGGCAGCACCACCACAATTAAAGGACTATTATTGTTTTCTCAGTTTCAGGTGTTAGCATGGAGAAAGTCCAATTTGTTATATGTTACATTACATGTTGTTGAATGAAGTAACTAGACTCTTAACAAAGCTAAGAAAACAGAACAGATGACTCCCCTTTTAATGTCCTTATATTATGGAGTAAAGTGCCACATGTAGCTTGGCTTCATTAAATATCTCAGCATCAGGCAGACACCTGATTTTCTGGTCAGCTCGTAGTCTATTTACCTAACAACTGACCTTTTTTTCCCCTGTAAATCTATCAAAACTATGCCATACCTATACCATAGCTACAGTGTGTTTCTTAGAATACACCCCTTTCCCAAGACTTCTTGTTCTTTGGCCCGTACCCCTGAACCTCCATATTTTATTTTACAGTGTAATGTGCCTAAAACCTATTATTTTTCTCGCCTAAATGTACCCAATTTTTCAAAATTATATTACAATTTTCTATAAATTATTTTTCAACTGAGTTTTATGTGTTGATGAGTATTTTACACATTTCATTTTTTTTTACCATGTTCCATGTTCATACTGTCATCGCCTATTCCAAGTTTTGGCCACTGGGAGGCGCTGCAGGTCTCTGATTAAAGGTGAAAACGTCTTGATTCAAAAACAGCTTATTTCGTGTTGCAGTGGAGTTTCAAACTGCTGCTGTTTATTTCCAGGAATATATGCACACACCTACGCAGTGTGTCACTCTAACATTTCTTCCTGTCTGTGAATACTGACAATAATGCAGCCCCCTGTGTTTCTGAGCTTGGCCTTGCTACTACAGTGCCATGTCATGGCACAACTCTGACATTACACACAAATGCAGGAGGGGCCATGAGGCTGGAGATGTGTTTTTTCCCCCCTAGTGCATCATCCAAAACAAGAGCAGTAAAATATCAAATGAAACCTAAATGGAAACATGAAAATAATTTCATAATTTTAATACATACAGCTATGAGCTCTAAAAGCAGCCATTTAACACACTTTTTTGGGGTGACTGTGCAACTGACGTGTAGTTTGAACACCACCAATTAACATAACTAAACATAACATAAAAATAATAATGATATTCCTCTCGTAAGCAGTTATGCTGTTACTCAAACATGCAACAGCACTAAACAAGCTGCAGTGTGTGCATGCTGAGAATGAGCTGTGCAGAGCAGCATATGATAGACCACCAGAGGGTGCTTCAGCAGCAGAGGAAAACATGAAGTCCTGGTAAATGTTTCATTTTACCCCCTTCATACAGAGGTTTTTGCAGTCGGGGAACACTGTCTGATTGCATTCATCTTGTTAGTTTACTGTAGAGTATTTATTTATTATCTAAGACGTACACACTCATGTTAGAATGCCAGCGTTACCTTTCATAATCCTGCTGTTAAACACTGCCCTTCACATTTGCATTGCAGTGCATCAACTGGTCTGGAAGGAGTTCTTCTTCAGTCTGATTCTCATGTTACTGCTCCAGTTTATACTCTCCTTAACAGATATGGACTCTCTCCTTTTTCTCCTTCTTCCTTCTACTTCTATTAACTGCTATATTATTTTATTATTTTGCATCTTTTATTTTTAAGGGAAAGGATTAAAAAGGGTGGAAAACGTGACCGATGATATGTACGTATGACTTGATTCCTGTATGAATTACACTGGTTAAAAACATGACTTCTTACAAATGATGACCTTCATGATCTTCATGAATTGTCATTTGAATGTTGGAGATTTCCACTGTCAGAATGATGGGAGAGGAGAGGACTGTGTATAATCAATCTGCAATAAATAGGCTGCCGCTGATGTGGATGCTGATGTATGAAAGCTGAACTGGAGGAAGTAGCAGTGCTGCTTCTTCAGTCCAGGAGAGGATAATATCTGCTGTCTAGACTGTCACATTGCACACTCAGACAGACAAGGTTTATAAGATTGTGCTTTGATTTCATATTCTGGCTGTCCAGACTGATACAAACTAGGTGGACAAAATATTAGAAACACCTTTGTGTAGGCCTTTTGTTCACCACGAAACAATTCAACAGCAAAACAGTCAGTCTGTAATCGACAGTCTTTCCCAAATCAGGAGATTTTTGTAAGAAATATATCACTGCAGGAGAGTTTCCTGTAAAATTTTCAGCAATCTGGGACATGGGGGATTTAGTATTACATTTTTTTCCCCATAACATATAAACGGTCGTAATATCTATGCATACGTAGGTGGGAGAGCAGAGGAGAGCATTAGATCTTAATCCTTTGGAGCACATGAGTGTCTGGATGTCTGGGCCACTCTGAAGCAGAGATTACACAGACATCACACGTCAGGCACCAGGGACAGGGTCTGACACAGCAGGGCCTGAGAGAAAGTCGACACTTATTCAATGGTAATCCTGTGACAGCACAGTGACCTGACACTTTAGCAGGAAGTTTATCCTAATTTTGATATTAAAGCATAGTCTGTAGAGTACATCTTCATCTTATAATACATAACAAATAACTGTTAGCATCACATTATCTTCCAACCAGCCAACCAACTGACTGTTTGCAATTTTCTGAATTTTCAGCTCTTTTTGAGACAGATATTCAACATAAGTTCTCATTTTAAGATCAGTTTTTTACTATAATTTTAGAGGACACATTAGTTTATTGTAATGGTGTCTATACTTTATATTTAGTTTTAGCTGTAACAACCTTCCAGAGGACTTCTTTTGAACTCACTGTGCAGGCGTCGACAGATGTAAAAAAAGATTTGCAGCCCCATCTCATATAGAAAGTATGTTTATTTTACTCATAACTGAGACAGAGTTGGGATTTCTGTGTCCTGTATCTCGTCTCATGGTGTCACTTATTGCTTTTTCCTCCAGATACAAGACTGTGCATGTGACGAGACGCTTTTTTTATTGAAAATAAATTAGATTTCAGCATTTGAATCCTCCTGAATAAGAACAACTAAAGTGAGAAGGCTGCTGCTTAGAGGCTCTACAGTTAATGCTGCATTAATATCAATAGTCATATAAAACCAGACAGTCAGTGGGCTGTGTAACATGTTAATGTGTTTGGTTGACACTAATGTAGTGCAATACATTCTAGATCAGTCATATAATGTGTCTTCTTGACCTACAAACAGATTAGCTCCAGTTCCTGTTCGTCACAGGCGCAACACTTCCGTTACATTTTCGGCACACTTAGCCTGCACAGGAGTGTGTTAAGTACTCGCATAGCTGTAAAGCACAAAGCTAATCCCAATTAACGTTTACGTGTGTAGGCACAAGGCAGGCACCCTTTTGATCTAAGCTTTTTTAGACTTCTCACCTGTCTCAGGCTTATGAGTATCTCCAAGCCTCTATATTAATCTCATTTAGAGCTCAGCTCTCACATCCCCGATGTACCAGATGTCCCACATAAGCAAATCGTTACATTGACCATTAAACCACACTAAAATGCATTTTAATTCCCCATTGTCTCAATATTTGAAGTTGTACAAAAATATTTTTTATACTTTATTCTTGCTGATATGTTTATTGTTCAGTAGGTTTGATTGTGTAATGTATTCAAGCAAATACACCTCAGTTATATGATTCAATCCAAATGATCTGTGTTTAACTTGAAGGGCCAAAACGGAAACTCGGTGAGCCAAAAGAAAACTCTTTGTATTGTCCTGTAAAACACACAAGGATCCCAATTTCCTGTAACTGACTGACTTCCAGCGGAAAGTTTTGCCTGCCTGCTGTGCTCTGATTGCAAAAAAGAATGAATAATTACCCAACAAAAAATAAAACAGCATAAACAGTGAGTTACATCATAATAAAAAACAAACAAACAAAAAACCTGTCCATCCACATAATTAAAACAATAGTAATATGTGACTCACGGAAACACATAATTCAGATTGTTTTCAGTATGTACCATTACATCCTAATAACTGGACAAACATGTTTTAAACACAAAGATAGACCAGCAAAGAACATTATTTTTCATTGTATTGTTATTAATTTGGAGCAATATTGGCTTCTGTAGTTCACCCTAAAAAGAAGAAGTTCATCATAGATGATGATAATAATAATAACAATAATAATGATAATAATAACTAGAGAGGAAGAACATGGCAAAATATATTTGACCTTCATTTTTGCCTTCAGAGACCACCTGTAGTCTTTGGCCTCAAGAGCCTGTATGCGACAGCAGTAATCACTTTTGAGGACGACGTGAATTGAGTGAGACAGATGTCACCTCTAAGGTGTGCCCTGACTCCCTGGCAACCTGCTCAACACAAGGTGTGAATCCAATTTGTGAGGATTGAAGATTAGAAAGGTCCAAACCCCTCCGGTTTAACAGCTTGCTAGTGACAATTTTTGGATGCTAAGCAGATGAAGACAAGCTCCTTGGTCTGGAAATCCCACTTGTGGGAATTGGCATACTTATGAAAGCTGTGTGACAGATGGTTTCCTGCTTATACATCCAGGGCATTACCATACATGGTTGTAATATCATTAGACATTGCACATTAGATCACTTTGTCATGTAAAAGAATCACACTTCGCTTGCACTGAATGTAAATTAAAATATATTATTTTTTATTTTAGTTACTTTAAAGTCACCACCAGCCCAAGCCAGCAGTATTTGGGTCAAAGTGAAAACTCTTCATTCTAAATGTCTACGTTCAATATAAACAGATTAGTTGTCAGTGAGTGTAAGACTGTTTTTATTGGGTTTTTATTTTTTTACTTTATTGTTCTTTTTAAACACATAAATATACTGTATGGATTATTTTAATTCATCCAGAGTCTCAAAGGGTCATACTATAACAGGGCTACAGAAAAACACAGTAAATAGTCATAAAAGTAATTAAATAGAATCTTTAATAAAATAGAATAATTGAATAATTATTATTTGTTTATTATGAAAAACTAAATAGAACTAAAATGTGATTAAACTTAAAGATGATCCTAAACTCACTCCATATCACACCTGTGACGAGTTACAATACCTTGTGCATGAGGATAATTTCACCTGCCAAAGTTTCTATAAACCAAAAATATGCTTTAGTATTCCTTAATTGAGTCATAGGGTTCAGGTAAATATGTAATTAAAGATATTATTGATTCATTATCATTCATTTAACCCAAAAATTTAGTAGTCTGACATATTGTTCAAAACAAGTTTTAAAAAGTTTCTTAAAATGTATTTAAAAAAAAAAAAAAAAATAAATATATATATATATATTAATCTTTGTTATATTGATACGGTAAGTTCTTCTGATGTACTACATATACAAGATGTGAAACTCTCTGAGGCATTATTGGATGATCAATAATAATCAATAAATGGATCAGTGTGCATCTGACCTGCTGCAGCGCTGTTTCTACTGTGCAGGATTAAAAAAAGTAATCCATTGAAATACATTGTGTTTATAAGTCAGTCACTGTAGGAAGCATGAACACAGTGGAATACTGAAATTCTTATTATTGTGATTGAGTGTATAGAAGCTCATTATGATGTCATGTGCACTTTATAAATTAAGAGCAATGCAGTGTATGGATCTAGCACTATATTCACTTTTTAAAATATTCAGTCGTTAAAATTCCAATCACGTCATAATTTAGACCATGTCACATAACATAACATTAACTCCAATTAATTTCATGATTAAGCCATTACATACTTTTGCAAACACCATTAAAATATCATAACAGTCAACACTGATCAAGCATACAAGAGCTTTTTAAAATAAGATAAGAAATACTATACAATTATATTTACAGTTCATGAGATGGAATAAGGCTCACTTCAAGTAAAATAGAATGAAATAAACACATACAACTTCATAGATTTAATCAGTTTACAGTTAATTACTAAGTCTCTTTTCATCCTCCAGAAAAAGAAATTGGCCATCTCAAATATCTAACATAAAAATCTTTTTAAAGTCAGTGTCAGTATTATCAAAATGTGTAGGAATACCATTTTACCATGAAGCTTTACACCTCCAAACGTTTGAATCAGCACTGTTTTCAAGAATATCCAGAAATAGAAATGAACAGTCTGTCAAAGGTGCAAACTAAGATAATAGATTTAAGGTCAAACAAAGTGGTTCAATCAGTATTAGGGCTTTATGCAGTTAATGCAATTTTGGATCTCTAATGAAATTAGCTCACTTTCCTCATCAATGACTTGTCCTGAAAAGGGATTACCTCAGGTAACTGTTAAATACAAGGGCCAGCGGCTTACTTCCAGACGGAGATTTAACTTAAACTTATCCAATTTATTTGAACTGATTTCATAAAGTCACCACTAGGCAGGTTTGACTGGTATTAGGCTGTCTGCAAGGCGAGGCAGCCAAAATTTTCTGTTTAATTTTAATAGATAAAAGATGGAGATGTTTATATATATATATATATATATATATATATATATATATATA